>JAQPPZ010005013.1:0-25941 GCA_028583015.1 Wollemia nobilis
AACTCCTTTTATTTCTTTCCTGCACCTTTATCTTCAAACATCCAAGTAGTTTAGCATAGGAGCCGACCTTTCTCTGGAGATTGGCATGAGGGGCATCTCTTCCTTTTGGCCTTTCAATGTTGGTCCAGGTCTAGGGTGCATACACTCACCCAAAATCCTTTCCTAGGCAGATTTGATGACCAACAGTTTTTGGCACGCCCGGTGGGACCGACTGTGTCTATCTCAGTAAGATCCATAACCAGTCAAGGCCCCATATTTTAAATCTCAAACCCATATTCACCGGGGCCAATAGTTCAAACTAGTTCTCGGTGTGACCCGGTCAGTCTCACTTGACTAGTGGTAGTGAGGACCGATGCCCTCATTACTAAAAGACTCTTAGCATCTGGCGACTCTATTTATCCAAGAATATTTAAGTCATAAAGACCAGTACCAAAAGTTTGTGCCTTCATGCAAACAAGATGGAGAGTTAAGAATAGAGGAGAGGAAACCGAGTTCTTTGAGCTAGATATTGACGCCTTTGGGGAGCAATCAAGGTTGGTCACCTCCGAATCATTGTTACGCGGAACATCCTCGCAAGAGGTAGCTATTGGCTGAAAAAGCCTAACTTCTAATAGTACAATATCTAGTTTTCCTCCCAATCCTCCCAACTCACCGAAGCGTCCTAATCCCTCCATTCCTATTAGTTGTCCTACTAGCAATCAAGGGGGAGCTTTAGGAATTCCTGTTTCTCAAAATCCAGGAGCAAGTATGGCATAGCAACAACAACAACAACAAATGCAGCAGCCATAGCCACCTAGGTTGTGCCCAGCATGGGATTCTTTGTCACCACTGAATCTAGCAGGGCAAGGGCAAGTGCCACCTACTGCCATAAAGAAGATCCCAACATTCGATGGAACTGGGAAGACTGCTTTGGAGCATATCCAGGACATAATATCTCTGGCGGCGATCCATGACATTACAGAAGAGCAAATTATGGTAAAGCTTTTGGTCCTTTCCCTTAGAGGAAAACTCCTCTACTGGTATAGATCTCTACCACCCGGTAGTATTATGGGATGGGACCAGTTAGCTGGGCAAATGATGGGAAACTTCAATGAGTCTTTCGATCCTACTTCTCTTCTGCATCAGTTCACTTCGATCAAGAGACATCCACAAGAAGAAATCATAGATTTCAATGTTAGGTTCGCTCGAACCTGGCAGAGAGTGCCAGTTGGACTTTGGCCAACCGACGAAGCTGCAACACTCTATTTCCTTCGGGCTTTCAATCCTGATATCAGTCTCATGGTAAGATATTCTAATGTTAATACTTTTCCCGAGTTATATGAGTTAGCCAAGAGGGCAGAAATGGATTTGATAGCCATGGGCAAGCTTCCCCAAAGGATGCCGACGCCCATACTTCCCAAATTCCTTCAATTCCAGTATGCAAGCATAGTCGCTTCGCAAATCTCTACAACCCCTACACTCCCAATTTCATCTTGGAACCCGAATCCTATCGTGTCTCAAATCACCGCTCCCCAGATTCATTTCCCTACATTTTCAACTCCACAACCCACTATCTCTTCGACATTTCCTGTACTACCAGCACCACCTCAACACCTCGCCCTTCCTCCAATACCGACGATGGCTTCATTGCCACTCGTTTCGAAAGCCGATGATATACAAACTAAAATTTTGCAAGAGATGCAGTCTCTGAACTCTACAGTTCAGATGTTGTCCAATGACATGACAATTGTGAAGAAGAAGCAAGAGCAACAGGAATTCCTATCGAGAAGATCTTATCCTATGCACCTGTGCTTACCAAAGACCAAGCAGTCCAGCAAGGGAAGGCTTCGGCAAGAAATGCTGCGATTGATGAAGCTCCGAGCACTTCCGATTATGTATATTGGTGCTCTACGTGCAATGATCCGCATGAAGAGAATACCTGCACCCTGCACCAACACTATGTACAAACACTGGCAAATAGTAGTCACAATGGTCAAGTCAACGTCATTAGGCAGATGAGTCAGAACCTGACAATTGGCGAGGAGGAGCCGGTTGCAGTGCTTACCAGAGGAGGAAGGAAGGCAATAGAAGTAGATGCTACTCATATGGCTCCTCCAAAAGAGCAAGTTTGACTTGAGAAAGGACAATCATCTTCTTTGGCTCCGAATGAAGCTCCTCCACCTGCACCGATCAAAGAGAAGGCTCAAAAGGCCTCTGTCGAGCCACCTTAGGCAGAAACTAAGGAATAGGCTAAGGAAAAGCTCAAGTTTCCTTCCCTGACCAAGCGACAAAGAGTTGAAGCTACAGAGCAGTATCGCACTAGATACGAGCCAAGAAAGGAACCCGAAGTGCTCAAATCCATGGCATACAACATTGTAGAGGAATTGAAGAAGATCCCAGCCAAGATCAGCTTGTACGATGCACTACAACTACCTGGACAGGTGGACTTGCTGTAAGAATCATTGAAGACAATTAAAGCAAAAAGGATGGCATCGCTTGCTCTTGTGCAGACCCTATCCACATCCATCATGGGGAAGAATAGACCACCTTCATTCTACCTATCCCTATAAATGGAAGGGTATATTGTGCATAATTGCATGATCGACTCTGGGGCCGCTACAACAGTAATGCCAAGAGCAGTCTATGAAGAAATAGGGATGGAATATATGCAAAGTAACCAAGGTGTACTCTAGTTGGATGGTACTCCAGTGAAGACTGTAGGGGTGATCAAGGACATTCCTATCCGACTACATAAGATGCCTCAGATCACAGTCATACAAGAGGTAGTGGTAGTCGACTTGGAGCCATATTTTAGTATGTGCTTGTCAAGGGAATTCATGGAAAAACTAGGTAGATATCTATCTATGGATTACTCTCATCTAGAGATTCCATTCAAAGGAAAGAAGGTGAAGATCTACAATGAAAAGCCTTCTTCCTTTCTTGTGCAGAAGATGTCCGAGGAAGAAAGCAGCGAACCAGTGAACGCAATGGTGGAGGAAATAGAGCAGGTAGACCTGGTCGAGGAATCTCTTGCGCAATTAAGTTATGAAGATGAGTTCTCATTAGCAGACTTCAACGCCATGGTGGAGACCGAGATAGGATGTTATACCATCACCAAGCCTAAAAAACACACTCAACCAGAGAATAGAACAAGTGCCCAGGAAGGACTATGGAAGTTGTTCTTCGACGGTGCCCGATGTAAAAATGGTGTTGGGGTAGGGATTCTTCTAATTTCACCATCCGGAGAGCAAAGGGAATATTGCTACCAGTTGACATGGAGCTGCACTAACAATGCAGCAGAATACGAAGCATTGTGCCTAGGACTCAAGAAAGTTGACAAGTTAGGCATAAAGCATCTCCAAATATTTGGAGATTCTAAACTGGTTTGCAACCAGGTCACAAATAAGTGTACTTCAAAGAAGCATTATCTAAAATCATACCACAACAGGGTATGGGACCTGTGTGACCAGTTCGAGTCCCTCAATCTGTAGTCTATCCCATGAGAAAAGAATCGGCATGCCGATGTTCTGGCGTCCATCGCAGCCAAGTACTCTCCAGTAGAAGACATGGTTCACAAGCCCAAAGCTGTGAGGATGATCTACAGACCCTCTGTCCTAGACAAAGATCTACATTGGCAAGTCTTTGACAATGACGAGCAGATTGTAAATTTCATGATCCAAGAAGCCGCCACAATTGAAGACAGGAGCTCTGATGAAGGAGAATATGAAGAGCTGATTCAATTGAAGAATAACTATGTTCCAAAGGGACTGATCACCCTTGAAAGCCTTTTTGATTGGAATGACCGAGCCCTCTCTCACATGATCAAAGTCAATGAAAAGCAGTATCAAGATTTAGAGCTTGAACCTGGAAAAGCAATAAAGGTTGGAACCGACTGCACTTCAGAAGAGATAGAACAGATACAGAATCTATGCAGGAAGTTTCTAGACATAATTGCTTGGTCTTATCAAGATCTCAGGGGATACAATCGGTAGCTTGTTCAACACACGATCGAATTGCAAGAGAGGGTCAAACCCTTCCGACAAAAGCAAAGACCGGTTAATCCTAAGATCGAGGTCCTAATGAAGGCCGAACTCCTGAAGATGCTCGAGGCAAAGATCATTTATCCCATCAAGCATTCTTCATGGGTAGCGAACCTAGTCCTAGTCAAAAAAAAGAATGGAGATATACGGTTATGCATGGACTTTCGCAACCTGAACCAGGCTTCCCTCAAGGACCACTACCCTCTCCCACAAATCGATCAAATCTTGCACTCGGTGGCTGGAGCTCAACGCTTCTCCCTACTCGATGGTTTCTCTGGATACAATCAGATCTGGGTCAGGGACGAAGACCAACACAAGACAACATTCACCACCAAGTGGGGGACATTTGCTTACCAACGAATGCCATTTGGCCTTTCGAATGTTGGTGCTACTTTCCAGAGGGTGATGGATCTTGCTTTTGGTGAGCTTCTAAATAAGGTTATCGTCATCTATCTAGATGACATGACCATTTTCTCCTAAAGAAGGGAAGATCATCCCACACATATACAACAAGTTTTCAAAAAATGTCGAGAGTTCGGCATCTCGATCAATCCAAAGAAGTCCATATTCGCAGTCAGCGAAGGAAAGTTGTTGGGACATGCGATATCAAAAAAAGGGCTCACTGTAGATCCTGACAGAGCCGAGGCTCTAATGAAGCTCCCACTCCCAGCAGACAAGAAAGGACTTCAATCTTTCTTTGGCCAGATTAACTTCGTGAGGAAGTTTGTCCTCGACTTCGCCCAAGTCATCAAGCCAATGTCCCAACTCCTGAAGAAGGGCATCAAATTTAGCTGGATAGAAGAAAGAAAGGAAGCATTCAAAGAGATTAAGGCTCGAATCGCTCAGGTGCTGGTCTTGATCAATCCTGATTACAATCGGGATTTTATCCTATATGCTATAGGGGAGCCCGAAAGCTATGCTGCTGTCCTGACACAAAAAGGGGAAGATGGCGAGGAGCACCCCATCACATTTCTGAGCCAAGTAATCAATCCCCATGAAGAGAAATATAATTTCATAGAATGATAGGTGCATGCAGTAATGAAATCCCTCAGGAAGTTCAAATAGTTCATCTCTCAAAGTCGGGTCACAGTCTTTGTCATTCACCCCGACGTGCGTAATTTCATCATCCAAGGAGAATTAGGAAGCAAAAGAGCTGGTTGGGTGAACAAGATACAGGAGTTTGACATTGAGATCAAACCCACTAAATTGGTTTGCGGTCATGCATTGTGTCAAGAATTAGCAAAGAATGCAGTGGCCAAAGCTGTAGAATCTCAGAGGGATGACTTACCAACCGAAGGATGCTTCGCTAACCAGGAAGAGGACGAGAAAGACTGGGTCAGTGAAATAGTTGAATACTTCCACACTGGCAGTTGTCCTTTGCATCTAAATGCTTCACAACGAAGGCATTTCAGGATGCGGTCCTCCCAGTACACTCTGTGCCCCGAAGGCCTATTTTTTAGAAATATTGATGGGATCCTTCTCAAATGCATCAAAGACGATGATAAAAGAAAAGTCCTAGGAGAGTTCCATTCGGGACTATCTGGAGGTCACTTCGTAGGAAGAACAACGACACTAAAGATTATCAAAGTGGGTTATTATTGGCCCACACTCTTTGTTGATGCCTTCGTTGTTTGCCGCAAATACGAGCATTGTCAGAAGTTCACCGATCGAAGCAGAAATGCTTCGATGCCCCTTCACCCGATACAGGTAGAAACTCCCTTTCAGCAATGGGGGTTGGATTTTATAGGGGTCGTATCACCAAACTCCTCCGTGGGACATAAGTTCATCCTGACCGCAACTGACTACTTCACTAGGTGGGCCGAAGCAATTCCCACCAAGCATGCAGATCAAGAGACTGTAGTCACCTTCCTAGAAGGATTGATCACCAGGTTTGGCATCCCCAAAGCAATCATCATGGAAAATGGCCCTGGTTTCATAGGCACTAAAATCAATGAATTCCTCTACAGATATGGGATACATCATAAAGTATCCTCCAATTATTATCCACAGGGCAACGGCTTGGCATAATCCACCAATAAGACTCTGTTGAGGATGCTAAGAAAGCTCATAGAGACAAACAAAAGGACTTGGCATCTCCTTCTAGATCGGGCTTTGTGGGTCGATCAAATTTCTATCAAGAAGTCAATCAAGACTTCACCTTACGCCCTGGTTTATGACAAGGAGGCCATCTTACCCATTCATGTGGAGATCCCTGCACTGTAGCTGTTAGAAGCAGAAGATGGGGTTAGTCCGATAGAAAACAGATTAGCTCAGCTGCTGCAACTAGAGGAAGATCATGAAGAAGCCTACCAGAACTTTGCTAAGCATGCTCAGGTCACCCAAGATTGGTTCAAGAAGAAGTCATCTGATCGCACATTCAAAGTGGGAGATCTGGTATGGAAGTGGGACTCCTGGAAGGCCAAGCCTGGGAATCACGACAAGATGGATGCCTTTTGGGATGGGCCATTCAAAATTATGAAGGTGAACTCGGCCAATTCATTCATCCTCAAAGATACAGATGGCCAAGTCTTACCGATCTCTATCAATGGTCTTCATCTGAAGACTTTTCACCGCTAAGGAAAAACACAATTTCTTTTTTAAAAAAAAATGCATGTGTATATATACTTTTGTATATAATTTGCATATACATCCTCTTCCAAGATCACAAAAGCCAAGTACCACATCCAAATCCTCTTCGGGGACTTTTGATGCAAAGTAGCAAGTGCAAGGAGGTTCACTACGAAGTAGGTTACTCTCAAAAGGACCGAACCAAAGGCACAAAAGAAGCTTCGCACCCGAAGCACTTCCAGCACTACTTCGGGTGAAAATTGTGCGAAGTCATTTTTCCGAATAAGAATGTAGAGGGCCGATAAAAAGAGCTTCGGGCCCGAAACATTTCAAATCCCTGCCTCGGGCAAAAATCATCCGAAGCGGCAACTTCACCGAAGAAGAAAAGTCTAGGCCATGATTCAAGTTTGACCAAGGTGGAAGGACTTCGGGCCCAAAGCATTTTTAGTAAACACTTCGGCTAGGAAACCAGTGAAGTAGAATCCAAAGAAACATTGAAGATTACTTCACCAGAAAGTTGCCGAAACATCTACTTCGGGCCTCCTCATACCCGAACCATTTCTACTTCGGTGAAAACCATAGCGAAGCATTCACTTCGGCTAGTTTTCGCCCGAAGCATTTTCGACCGAAGTTCTGGCAGCCGAGAGGAGCGAAGCATTTTTGAAGGAAGGAATGTGTTTCGGCCGAAATCTCCCTTAACCACAATTTTGAGCAAGGATCGCCACGAGGCATTTTCAACATTAAGTTTGGCTTCACCGAACCGAGCAAGCGCGAGGTGGAGAATTTGAAACGTGCCTCGGAAAATGCATCGATAGCAGCCTTGAAAGGAGTACGAAGCGGACGAATTTAAGGCAAAAGGTGGTGGAACACTTCTCGAGGTAACGAAGTTAGAAAAGGGAGAGGAAAAGCTTGCACCAAGGTATGAGGTGGCAGCAGGTGGCATCTCCAATACAAAGTGTAATCATCAAAGCATGCAATCCTGTGTACCACGTCGCTATAGAATCGGTTTAAGAATACGACAATCTCTTCCGTCCGAGGTGCAAATTTAATTTTGGTAGGTGCCATAAATTCAGGTGGTTGCCTTTTTTGGTTATAAAAGTGAATTCCTAGCTAGAGGGAAGTTATTTGTCCATCAGTTCAAGCTAGACTAAGAACCTTTAGATACTCTGCAACCCTCCTATCCTTTGCATTTGGTCGTTCACATTAAAGCTTTTTGTATCAAGAACTCTGCTGCTATCACTTGCAACATGGGAAAGAAAAAATCCAAGGAAAATGGGAAAGAGCCTAAAGTTGTGGGCCTCAAAAAAACAAAGAAGGGCAAGGAAGAAAAAAAGTGGGCCCCAAAGAAGTTAAATCTTCCCCTTCGACCCAAAAAGTAGCCAATGGAAGAGGGGGATGACTCGGAAGAAGAACAGCTTGTGGAGCCACCAATTGATGGGTGGGAGAAGATCAGAGACACACAGCTCTCTAAGGGTGTAGCCGATCTTCGATGCACCATAGAATTCATGACAAGCAGACTCACACCAGAAAATAAGAGAGCTACTGCATATTACTCCCAGATTTATTGGTTTTTGACCCCACCTACTCACCATTGTCCCGAGCTGATCTACGCTATCGCATAGAATTACCAACCTACGTCCAGGCAAGTGTTAGATGCTTCGGGTCACAAACTATTTTCCATCCTGAAGGAAGATGTACAAGCAGCCTTCGCACCACAGCAGGGCCCGCCCAAGGGCTATTCTATTCGCAATGTCATCTTAAGTGAACAAATGGAGAGATTCACCTCCAATAGCTACATATTGAAATTCCTACAGGAGAATCTCAAGAGCGGGCTACCTTCAAACAAGCTGCCCTAGATGCCCTTACCCTTGGAGGCCTTCAAAAACATCGATATTTTCTCCATCATTGCATGGGTGGCGGGATTGTCAGTAGATGCTTCAGTACAACCCTGGCAGGTGTCTTTGGCCGAATGCATTTCAAGAGGGGAGTTTTATGCCCCTGACGCTTCAAGGCCAAACACCAACCCAATTTTCTTTGACTGGGCAGAATGGGTGGCCCGAACCCTGCATACAAGGCTCACTAGCATGAAGAATTCGGCAATAGGCCAGTACTTCGCACCCTATTCCTTTCTTGTCTGGTTGTACTTCTACCAGGTTCATAAGCGGTTTCCCCATATCGCCATCTCTCCAAGCGGCAAGGATGGAAATCCTCTGCTAGTGTATCAATGGACTCCCCTCTTATTGAAGGAAGAGTCCTATTATCCTTTTAATCAACAATTTTTGGGACCCGCCATGCACCTGTTAAAAGGTTCTTGCCCTCGGGTACCACTCAGTTTGAGAGATAGAGTGGTGCAGGGAAAAAAGGGGGACGTTTTCCAATTGACACAAGGACTGGTGATTCGCCTGTTCGACTTCATAGGGAAGCCCTTCCTGTTACCAGTATACCCCTCTAAATATCAGTTCGCATTGGAAGTCGCTCGATAAAGAGACTCTACAAATTTAGTATATGGCCATGGTCGAAAGTGGGCACATACCTGCGACTTCCCCTTCAGAATGGGTGTAATCGAAGTCTTTGCCCTTAAGCAGAATGTTTTCCTGGAGGAGAAGCTTGCCGATTTTGGCCTACTCCAGATTCCTCAGCAATGGCTCTATGATCCTTTGGGCGTGATGAGGGATCATTTGAAATTCAAGAACTTCCACATCTGCCCTCACCCCGAGGTTGTGGAACAAAGGAATAACCCCAATGGAGAAGATCTGGAGTGGCATTTGGAAAGAATGAGGACATTGCCTCCATGGCATGAATTCTATCCTATGGAGGTCGAATTCGACCCTGATCAATACCCCCTCCCGACTCCAAGCTCCACCTTTTGGAAGAAGGCAAGGGACGATTTGAAGGAGGAGGTAAAATACTGGAGCGAGGAAAAGCTTCGGGAATGGTGGATAATGAGAGTCCATCATCAAAAAGTGAATTCTTATGGACTCTTAGCATCAGATAAAGACTTCACGATTCTCTATGACACCAATGTCGAAACCTGGAAGTCTATATCCTTTGCTGATTTTGTTCCCTCGGCCACCCTAGGGTCAGGTGAAAGCCCAGGAGGTGCTAAGGATGCTTCGGAGAAAGAAAAGGAAGTAGGGGCCGAAGCTATGCCTGTAGCACTACCACAGAGGCCATCGAAAGTCCATGATACAAGTGCAGAAGAAGTAGAGCAACCATTGGAGAGAAAGAAAAGAAAAAGGTAGGAGCAAATTCAAGTGCCTCCGAGCCACCCAAAGCACCCTCGCACAAAGCCTTCAAGTACTCCTACTGAATCACCTGCATCAGGCCCGGTTGAAGCAAATATTGAGGATGCAGGGCCACCAAGTGCTGAGACGGTCCCCGAAATAGATATCATCGATGTGGAGGAACTCCTCCAACAAGAGAAAGACCCCGAAGTAGAAGTTGTGGAGGTCGGGAGTGTTGAAGCCCGAGAGGAACAAGAGCCGACCACCCAAGATGTCACCATGGATGCTTTGCCAGGAGGGCACGTAGGTACGCATTCTCTTCCCTTCACCTTGGTCTCTGACGCATCCATAGTAGTCTAGATTGGAGGTCCTCATCAATCTCTCCATCCCCTACAAGGTCAATCCCCCACTCAGATACCACCCATTGCCAGTCCAATCCTGCATAGCTCCATTCCTCCCGAGTCGTCTGACCAGGATAAGCCCGCTGAAACCACTTTGCCTACCCATGCCCCCGTTCCTTCAATCCTAGGTCAAGGCGAAGGTAGTGACCCAACACCAAGCCCCGTAACCCACTCTCCCATAGCTCAAAGCATAGTCCCGCTTGCCAAAGCCCCTGCTACACCCGTCCTCGAGTCGTTAGGGGAATCCTTCCTCGTTAGTTCTTTATATTTGTTCACACCCTTGGCTGGAGATTCGAAATTCTCTAAAATAGATTTATATTCAATAAAAGAGGGCCCCCTAGATGAAAAACTACTCCTAGCTCGATAGAATATAGAGAAGATGTTGAAGGAGGCAAGAAAGAAAAGAGGGAAATCTCTGGCCCAAGTTGAAAAGTGTGCAGTTTTCGACTTGAAGGGTGGAAAGTTGCATAAGGTTAGGAAGGTCCCTAAGGTCAGAAGCCTCTGGATGAAATGACTCCAGCTGACTACGACTACCAGGAGAAGACCAAGGACCTGGAGCATCTAAATATAGATGACGAATCTGCATCCATGCATGTCAGGGTTGAAACTTTTCGAGCACATGCAAATATTGCCAACCAACACAGGTTTGAGGTAGAAAATGCCAACATCAAGTTGGAAGAAGAGCTGGCTAGGATCCGCTCCGAGCTGGAGGATTCGTAGAAACAATGCAAGTTGCTCAAAAAGGAAACGCATGCCCTCAAACAGCAAATTCTACAATTGCAATCTTCGGTCGAGCATGAAACACAAAAATAGGCCAAAAATGAGCTAAAAGCCAAAGAGCTCGAGAACAAGATCCTGCAGGCCCAGTAGCAATTGTACGAAAAAGCAAACCTGGAGCTATTCAACAAGGGTAGAATCAAAGAGATCCGCTCACACCTACTCAAAGGTTTCAGATCTCGGGCCTCCAGTGCCCTATCGATTTTAATTTATGTCACCGAAGCTCAGCATGCCATTGCTAAGGAGGGACCAATAGTAGATGAGGTGATCTAGAAAATCAAGAGGCGACTCAAGCTTGCCTTTGAGGTTCAAAGTATTAGATATCAAGACCTGCAGGTTGCTGCTATGAGTCGAACGGCTAGGGATTGGTCTACTGCCCAAGCCACTATTCGTGCTTTCTTCTCCAAGGTGAAGAAAGCCCAAAAGGTGAAGGACCTCCTAGATATATTTGAGCAGGAGCAGTGCACATCAATGAGTTACTTTGAAGACCTTTCTTCTTTGGGTTTCTCGAGTTTCACAGACGATGATGGGAACCTTCTCACCCGAGAAGAACTTAAGCCGGTGTGGCTCCATTTCGAGAGTGACGTCTCTGAAATTGATGAGTGGGAAGAGCCAGTCATAGAGGGACAAGTCACCGACTTCATCCTGAGGCACTATAAAATTGTGGCTTGTCTGAATGACCTAGGTGCAAGAATCAAGCATGCCGACATAGGACAGATTGATCGGTTCCATGTTCTGGTCAAGGCACTCGAAGACCAAGAACCATTTCATAAAGAGGTCTGGGCTCACGTTCATTGAACCATGAAGAAAATCCATGACCGTCTTGTCCCATCACCACAGTAGGAGGCCACGCTAGCATGCGAAGGAGCAGAGGAGGAAGAAGAGGTAGAAGAAGAAGAAGAAGAACAAGAACCAGCTACGGAAGCGCTCCCAGAGGAAGAAGGAGGAGAAGGATCGAGAAAGGACTCTAGCCCAATGGATCAAAATTAAAGGGTTCTCCCATCGAGACAAGCTCGTTGCCTCGCGAGCCGCCAAGAATGTTGACAATTTTGTCACATTTCTCAAGGGGTAGAAAAGAAAACAAATTTTGTATAGTGTTGTGTAAAGTTTTGCTTTGTTGTTTTTATTTTGAAAAGTTGCAGCAATTTTGGCTTCCAATGCCACCCCTTTGTATATAAAATAGTAAATAAAGAGCTTCGCTACCGAACAAGCTAGAAAAAAGAGCTTCACCGAAGGAAAATGAAAAGAACTTCGCACCCGAAGCATTTCCAACACTACTTCGGGTAAAAGTTTTGCGAAGTAGTTTTCGTCGAAGTAAAATAAAAGGAAAAGAGAATGAAACTACTTCGCACCCGAAGCGTTTCCAATGGTTACTTCGGGCAAAAATTGAGTGAAGCAACGTTCAGAAGAAAAGAGAGCTTCGCACCCGAAGCATTCTCAACACTACTTCAGATGGAGTTTTTTGCGAAGTAGTATCATCGAAGAAGAATACAAAAGCAGCGTTTGAAAGAACAACTTCGTAGAAAAGCAAAGGCAAGAAAGCTACTTCGGGTAAGATTTCTGCGAAGTGGTGTGCCGAAGTGAAATACAAAGAAAAAGGGGTGAAACTACTTCGCACCCAAAGCAGTTTCAGCAAATACTTCGGTTAGGAAATCAGCGAAGCGGAACCCAAGGAGCATTGAAAGTACTTCGCCAAAAAGTTGTTGAAGTACTCACTTCGGGCCCCTCCATTAGCGAACCATTTTTACTTCACCAAAAGCTCATTGCGAAGCATTTGCTTCGGCTAATTTTGTGCGAAGTACTTCTACCCAAAGTAAAATTGCTTCGGCCAAAATCTTCCTGAACCACAGTTTTGAAAGAGGATCGCAGCGAAGTATTTCTCCAAGGCATCGACGAAGCAATTTTGTCAACAAAGTGGCAAGGACAAAGTGGCCCATTTTGCGAAGTAAATATGCTTCGGCGCTCCCCACCCCCGAAGCAGTTTTGCGAAGCTCAATTTTGTGAAGCACAAACCAAAGAGGAGTTTTGCTTTGGCCCAGAACCATTGCAAAGTGAAGTTGTGAATGAAAACTTAGTGAAGCACTTCATGGGCACGCGTTCCAAATTGGGTATCTTCCCGAGGCGATCAAGTGCCTCATAAATGCAAATTTTCATGCCCAGTAAGCTCGCTCCTCATTTTTGGCAATCAAAAATGAAGTATCAGGCCATGATGGAGAGCCCGGCGAGCATGGCGCCCACTCGAGCACTGCACCCAGAGACCAAGGACGTCCAGACGGCCCATCAATGCACCTTTCCATGGTTGACCCGGTCACGGTTGCTAGTTTTGGTAACAAATTTGAAAGCTCGATCATGAGAGCCTCGAGGAGCCAAATTCTTAGGGCTCGAGGGCATACTTCTCATTGTTGTGTAATTATGACTCAGAGGCCCGGGTCCTCTATAAAAACCTAGGCATTGTAATGTAAAAAAAGGTGGGGGGAACTATCTGCTAGAAAGCTGCTGTAACTTGATGTCCTACGATTAATACTAAAAGGCTTTGGGCTCGATTTCTTTCTTTTATGCTGCCTTCTGTGCTTGCTTCTTTTGTCTCTCTTCATTTGCATACTGAGATGCTGAACTCTGTGTCCAGAGTGCGATCGAGGGCTATACCCTAAAACTCGTCTGAAGGATACATAGGAAGGGAAAAACATCGTACTGGTTTTCTTTTATGCTGCCTTCTATGCTTGCTTCTTTTGTCTCTTTTTGTTTGCACACTGAGATATTGAACTCTGCATCCAGAGTGCGATCGGGGACTGTACCCTGAAACTTGCCTGGAGGATACATAGGAAGATCAATATTACATTTCTTTCATTTATTCTTGGTGTTCTTTGCTTCCATTCAAGTTGTCTGTTAGCGATCGTGCTTCCTGTTCTCTCCCACCCTAAATCACTGATTTCTCTAACCCTAACTCCTTTTATTTCTTTCCTGCACCCTTATCTTCAAACATCCAAGTAGTTTAGCATAGGATCCAGCCTTTCTCTAGAGATTGGCATGAGGGGCATCTCTTCCTTTCAGCCTTTCAATGTTGGTCCAGGTCTAGGGCGCATACACTCACCCAAAATCCTTTCCTAGGCAGATTTGATGACCAACAGGTCCTTCTTCACCAAAAGCAAGTTACTAATGCTTAGATTGTAATGACTTGCATGGCACAAACACTTGTATGATTTATTAACACTAGGTACATGTTGTAATATCTAAAAAGGTAAAGAAATCATAGAATATCCAAGTGAATATTTTGTGGAAACTAGATCTAATCATGTTGACACAAGATCTCCTAGAGGAAGAATCTATATCTATTTTAACAAGATTTGATAATAATCCCCTTGTAGGTAGGTCTTATTAAAAATGATTTTCTCAAGGTACCATCTTAACAAATCAAGTAGTTATAAAAAGTACCATCCCAATCAGCCCAAAATAAAGAACAACCTCCAAAAACAATTTCTAGAGAGCAACTAAAGACAACATAAGAAAAGGAATTTGAGCCTCAAAAGCAATCCTATGATAAAATGCGGTACAATTATATGATAAAGTAATAAATAATTGAAGCAATGCAATATTAATGAACGAGATTTTATGAGACAAAGAAGAGGGAAAAAAGTAGCTAGAATATTTAAGCTTAAATATTGTAGAAGAGTTGAAGAAAAATCCATCTAAAGCAAGCATGTATGATGCCTTTATGATTGTAGAACAAATATAACTCTTTAAAAATTTGCTAAAATATATTCGTCCTAAAGCATAAGCATATCCAATTTTTATTTTAGCTTAAGGTAAACTAGTACCAAGAATAGATAAAAATAGGCCACCCTCTTTCTACATGTCTTTGTACATGGAAGGATGAATTATATACAATTACATGGTTGAAACAAAAGGAAAAAGATCACAATGAGCATCCAATACCATTATTGAGCTAAAAACTACATAACTATGAAGAGTGCTACAATTTCATAAAAATATAGGTATTTTCTCTCATGAAATATTTGAAAAAACTAAGGTACTACATTTCACAAAGCAATATTTTGGTATATGTTGTACATCCAGATGTCAAAAATATCATCATACAAGGAGAGTTAGGTGAAAATATAACTATCTAGGCTACCATAATTTAGGAATATGATATAGAAATCTGACCCACTAAGCTAGTCAAAGGATAACCCTTGTGTGAGCACCTTGCTAACTCTACAATCCAAAAAACTAATATACTAGTAGATGAGTCTAAATAAATACAAGAAAAAAAGATATTTGGAGCAATAGAGTGACTAGATCACCAATTTGACTCATTTTATTCAAACCAATGAGTGTTTATATGGATTTACAACTTCTTAGAGGTGAAGGTATAGGTTACAAACAATAAACTATGTCATAATTTATGGTAATCTATACCAAAATAATTTCAACAAAGTGCTTCTACATTGTATACATACAAATAAAGGAAAATATGTCTTGGATAAATATCATTTGGGCTTCTTAGGTGGCTATTACTCTAGTCAAACAATAGTTTCCAAGATCCTTTAGGTTGGATATTACTAACCTACCTTATTTTTTGATGCTTTCAAAGCTACTAGAGCATGTGATAAATGTCAAAGGTTCATGGGAAGTATAAAGAGTCTGGCACTACCCCTACAATAAATTATTGTAGAAGATCCCTTTTAGCAATGGGGGTTTGATTTTATTACAATAATAAATCATGTCCATAAATTGAGAATAATTATATGTTAACTACAATAGACTACTTTACCAGGTGGTCTAAGGTAGAAGATCCAAACACATGGATAAATATATGGTAATTGAATTTTTGAAAAGATTAATCACTAGGTTTAGAATTCTAGTGATCATCATTTCATATAATCGGTTTGCCTTCATAGGTTCCATGATCATAGATTTTAGTAATAAATATAACATATATTAAAAAATTCATCCAATTATTACCCATAAGGTAATGGTCCATCCAAATATACCAACAATAATTTAATGAGTATAATCAATGGAACCATTGCGATAGTCAAAGTTAGGATCTAATGCTTAATCAAGCATTACGGATGGATAAAATCATAGTCAAGAAAGCCTTAAAAACCACCTCACATTGTTTTGTCTAAGGGAAGGAAGTTGTATCACTATCACATATAGAAATGTTGGCTATGAAGCTTATAGATAGTAGAGCTACTTTCATTAGAAGAAAAAAGAGAAAAGGCATATAATAGCTTCCAACAACACCAAGTGAAATTTAAGATATGATTTGATAAAAAGTCTTCTCCGATGCTATTAAAAGTTGGTGACTTAATTTTAAAGTGGAATGAAAACATGCGTAAACTAGGGATGTACAAAAAGCTATAATTATTATGGTCTAGGTCTTACCTAATATTGGAAAAGCATGAATTTAATGCATTCGAGATGACAAATATAGATGATCGTATTTTACCAATTTTGGTAAAAGATCGATATTTAAAATATTTTGCATAGATATGTGTATCCAAGTTGTATTATATGTAAATAGCAACACATATAAATATAAAAGTAGTTGTTTGTGGGAGTTTGAGTAGCTAAGAGATGATTAGCTAAATTAAAATTCTAGCAACATCCAAATTTTAAATTCAAGGAACCTTATTGGATGAAGAGTGAAACAATATCTAAAGTGGCATGTATCCCAAGCACTCACACAAAGTGTTAGTTTTAAGAAGAAAATTTGAAGAAAAAGCAAATTACACAAAATATTTGAAATTAATGCACTAACGATTAAGTTTCTTACCAACTTTATGCTATAAAATCAAGGTTGAAAATGTACAATTCACATTTTAGTAGTCAAATATTTGAGCAATAAATGAATCTAGAACTCTAAAGCTATTTTGTGCAATTTTTTTATATTATTTTTCTATAATCGCATTTGTTGCTGAAGCTCTTCAATTCAGTAGCTATTGCATGAGGAAGGAAGGGAAGGTCCAAAAGGTGCAAAGGGACACTATTAGGAAACTTCAAATTAAAATAAAACATCCACATAAATATTGTGATAAAAGTAGTAATTTCATGAAAGAACATGTTATTGCAACACAAAATATAAATACAAAAGTCTTATAATTGACAATACTGAATTACGACCCTCTTCAAGGAGGCAATATCCTTTAATAATTTTATTTCAATTATGAAAAAGATACATCCATTCTTACCCCTTGTATCTTAAACTCTTCATAAGCCTAACTAATGCTTGAGGTTGACTTTCATGTAAAATACCACTTGAGCTAGATTCTTCTACCAAAAAATTAGTTACATTCTTTATAATAATTACATAAAATGGTACCAATTATCTAAGCACTTTTAACTCCACAAACTATTACAAAATATTACATAATATCATTAAAAAACTATTATAAAATATTATAAGGGTTCCTAATATCAATAAAGCTATTATTACATGATAGTGTTTGGATAGAGTCCTAATATGCTCTTCCCCTTCAAAAAAAATTATCCTCAAAGTTGAATATAAGGAAACTACTATTAAAGCTATCAAAGGGACTCCCAAGTGAAATATTGAGGTTTTAATCCTCACCATTGGACTATAATAGCACTGATGACATGGTGGCAAAGGGTGTGTGATATTCTATCCAAAATTCATCTAACTTGGATAATGTAGATTTTACATGTACCTTATTATCGATAATTGTATTGAGAGAGAGATGAAAGACTATATGAATCCTAGAAGTGATCGAAAGATCTACTTTATTGTCTATTGACCTGATCAATTATAAAAAATGATAGATATAATAGTACTCAACTACAAGTTTTTGATATCCACAAAGCTAGAGATGTGACCATTCATTGGGTTGTAGGAAAAGAAAAACCTTACCCCCAACTTCAAAACTATGCTCAAAGTGGTATTGATCAACTTGTTGATGCATATAATTCTAGGTCAATTCAAGATTAACCTTAGTTATAAAAAAAGGGTTGCATATTGATTGAGGGTGGAATCCACAACATGAACCCTAAAGCTTCATAGAATGTAAGATGTTGTTGGTGGAGGAAGATCATATACTAATTCAAATGGGGTAACCTTAGTACTGATATGATATGAAGTATTGTATCACTATTTAGCCAAAGGAAGTTACTTATCCCATTATGTAGGATATTATAAGGCAAAGCAACATGGCATATTTCCAAGAATTTATTGATGATTTTAGTTTTCCCATTAGTATTAGGATGATAAGCCAACCTTATTTTGAGTTGAATGACCTAAAACATGAATAGTTATTATCAAAAAATACTAGTAAAAGTAGGGTCCCTATTCGACACAATTGATTTGAGCATACCATGGAGATGAAATATGGATTCTAAATATAAATGGATAATGATATAGACAATGTAGGTGTGGGACAAGGAATAAAAATGGGACAAGGAATAAAAATGAGCATACTTTGTAAGATGATCCACTACCACCACAGTAAATAATTTTCCTATTGTTTTGGGTAACTCTTAAATGAAATCCATAAAGGTATGATGGGGACATAGGAAATCAATCAAATATCATTCATTAAACTTCAAAGAAATTACAATACTAGCCCACAGGCGTAGTTCCTTTCAGTCCTTCATCCCCCCTCTATCCAGATTCACCACCTGATTCTATAACAATGTCTGCATTTCTTTCGAGGTCCCGACCCTCTAGGCCATTAATGACCCACCTAGAAGAATACATCCTTCCTCTGCCTTTGTGACTGAATATTCACATCCTTTTTCTCAACTGGCAACTGCCATTGGATTAGCCATGGAAATGCGCATTGATGAGCCGTTTAAATGTCTCTGACTTCTGGGCGTAACCTTCGAGTGGCCGCCATGCTCAGCAAGCTTACCGGGCAAGAAATCATGCATAAATATGGCCTTGACTACCTCGGGAAACACCATATGGGAACGTGCACATTTTTGAATCAAGAACCAGCAGTATGTCATGATATCACGACAATTTTATTTCTCGCTGCATTCTTTTCCTTCGGGTTGCGATATCACAACATGTCGTGATATCACAACATTTTTCTTCCTTGTTGTATTTCTCTACTTTGGGTCGCGATATCGTGACATGTAGCGATATCATGACATCTTCCCTTTCTGGATCTTCTTTCTCCCTTTCGATCGTGAAATCGTGACATGTCACGATATCGCGACATCTTTTCTTTCTGCTTCCTTCTCGCCTCTTCGGGTCACAAAATCATGACATGTCGTGATATCATGACATCTTTGCTCTCTGCTTTCTCTTCGCTTCTCAGGTCATGAAATCGTGACATGTCATGATATCATGACATCTTTGCTCTCTATTTTCTCTTCGCTTCTCGGGTCGCGAAATTGCGACATGTCATGATATCATGACAGTTTTATCCCTGGATTTCTTTCTGCTCCTTCGATCGTGATTTCATGACATGTCATGAAATCATGACATTTTTTGTCTTTGGTCCTTTCTTATTTTCTTTTGGTCATGATTTCATGACATGTTGCGAAATTGTGACATTTTCTTCTCTGGCCCTTCTTGTTTTCTTTCGATCACAATTTCGTGACATGTCGTGATTTTGCAGCATGTCACGATTTCATGACATTTTTCTTCGAATGCCCTCTCTCTCTTGTTTCTGTCACAATTTCGTGACATGTCATGAAATTGCAACATTTTCCTTCGGGCACCATCCCTCTCCTACATCGGTCGCAATTTCGTGACATGTCACAAAATCATGAAATTTTTGTGCCACACCTTCTCTCTCCTTCTTGAGTTGCGTAAGCGTGACATGTCATGATATCGCGACACATTTCTTTGTCACGATATCATGACATCAAAGCAAACACTTGGAATTTTTTTTATTGATGCAAGATTGCTCTGCTACCATCGGATGCTCCTACATCAGACACCAAGGGTGGATTGAGAAGTGTCCTTCACTTCTATACTATTGGAGGAAGACCCAGGTGGTCAACCTCTATGTTTGAAAACCAAGTTGCATCTTTGATAGGCCTACCCTTCCACTTGACCAGATATTTAGAATACTGCCTATTCCTAGTACTTCTGTCGGCTTGAGTGTCTAATATTTCCTCGATCTCGTCTGTTGCTGGAGTAGATGTTGGAATACCCCACAAATCTGTTCTTGATGTCTCACTACTACCTCTTTCATGGTATTCTACCAAGTCTAAAATATTAAAAATAGGTGATATATTCAGCTCGCTTGGCAGTTCCACTTCATAGGCATTTCCCGAATCTCTTTTACCTATGATCCTGCATGGTCCAAACCTCTTCATCTTCAGCTTGTTGTAGGTTTTGCTAGGAAACCTTTCCTTTCTCAAGTGAACCATGACCTCATCTCCCACTTGAAACTCCTTGAAATGCCGCTTCTGATTGACTTTGGCTTTGTACTGAGTATTCATCTTATTGATATGTTGTTTTACCTCTTCATGTAAACTCTTTATGTGCTCTACAAAATATTCAGCCTCAAAACTACTCTTTTCTCCTTTACCCATCATTCTCAACTCAGAAGCATTCCTTGGGTTGTTCCCATACACAATATGGAATGGGGATTTACCCATACTTCTATTGATGGAATTGTTGTAAGCAAATTCTACCTGTGGCAAAATCAAATCCCATCCTTTGGGCTTATCTCCTACCAGGCATCTTAGAAGATTACCCAAACTTCTGTTCACCACCTCTATTTGTCCATCAGTCTACAGATGGTATGCATAACTGAACTTCAAATCCATTTTTAGCTGCTTCCACAAAGTCCTCCAGAAATAACCCACAAATTTGGTATCTCTGTCAGATAATATACTCTTGGGTAGACCATGAAGGCGTACCACCTCCTTGAAAAACAATCTTGCAATATGAACTACATCACTCATTTTCTAACATGGAATAAAATGAGCCATCTTTGAAAATCTATCAACCACAACAAAAATGGAGTCACTCCCTCATTGTGTCCTTGGTAGGTGAAGAAAAAAATCCATACTGATGTCCTACCATGGTCTCTCTGGTATAGGTAATGGCTGATACCATCCTATATTCTGTCTCACTCCCTTAGCCATCTGACATACTCTGCAACCCTGCACAAATTTAGTCACATCTTGTTGCAACTGTGGCCAATGGTAGTTTTCACTAACAAGGGCAATGGTCTTATCTCGACCAAAATGTCCAGCTAGTCCCCCACTATGCTTCTCCTTTATCAAATTCTCCCTCATTGAACTTTGTGGAATGCATAATTGACCTCCTATAAACAAAATTACATCTTGGATCAGAAAATCCAACCACTTGGTCCTGTTCAAAGTAACAGGTGCCAAGCAAGCCTTCCAGGCTTCTACAAAATTAGGATCTTCAGGGTACAAACCCTTTAGTTCATCAAATCCTACCACTTCCACCTTCATTTTTGTCAACAAACACTGCCTTCTACTTAAGGCATCTGCAACTCTGTTTGACCTTCCACTCCTGTGCTTCAACACAAAGGTATAACTCTATAGAAATTCAACCCACTTTAGGTGCCTCTGATTTAGCTTCCCTTGGCTATTAATATACTGTAACGCTTGATGATCAGTATATAGAACAAACTCTTTTGTCAACAAGTAGTGTCGCCACTTCTTTAGAGCTTTAACTATAGCATAAAACTCTTGAACATAAAATGAATACTTCTTTCTAGCATAATTGAGTTTCTCACTAAAATAAGCAACAGGTTTACCTTCTTGACTCATAACGGCTCCTATGGCACTACCACTAGCATCACAGTCTACCTGAAATACCTTATTAAAATATGGAAGTGCCAAAATAGGTTTCTCTGTAACCTTATTCTTCAACATATCAAAGCTCTTATCTGCTCCTAAGGTCCACTTAAATTCTTTCTTATCCCCTCTCATTGTTTTTGTAAGGGGTGCACAAATACTATTGAAATTCCTAATGAATTTCTTGTAAAAAATTGCTAGACCATGAAATGATCTTACCTCCGTCATGCTTCTCGGGGTAGGCCATTCAATTATAGCTCTCACTTATTTTGGGTCCATTTTTAGACCTTCGACTGAGATGAAAAATCCCAGGTACACTAACTCCTTCTTCATGAAGTTACATTTCTTCAGATTAATTAACAACTGCTCCTCCCGTAGCTTCTCAAAAACCCTTCTGATATGCATCAGATGTTCTTCCAAGGTTTTGCTAAATATTAAAATATCATCCAAATAGACAATGACAAATTTGCCTAGAAATTCTTTCAATACCTCATTCATCAGTCGCATGAATGTGCTTGGTGCATTGGTTAGCCCAAATGGCATGACCAACCATTCATACAAACCTTCTCTGGTTTTGAAGGTTGTCTTCCACTCATCTCCTTCTCTGACATGAATTTGATGATAACCACTCTTCAAATCAATCTTGGTGAAGTACTCAGCCCCACTCAAATAGTCCATAACGTCATCCATCCTTGGCAATGGAAATTTGTATTTTATGGTGATCTTGTTAATGGCTTGAGAGTATGTACATATTCTCCACTCTCCATATTTCTTTGGTGCTAGTACTACAGGTACTGCACATGGACTCAAGCTCTCCCTAATCAGTCCCTTATCCAACAACTCTTGGACTTGCCTGTTTAGCTCTTCAATTTCTATAGGAGTCATTCTATGTGCTACCTTATTGGGTAAACTAGATCCTGGTACCAAATCTATATGGTGACTGATCTTCCTCACTGGTGGTAAACCCTTAGGCACATTATCAGATACAATGTCTAGAAATTATTCTAACAGTCCTAAGACTTCTATAGGGGTATCCTTACATTCTTCCTTCCTAGCTCTAGGAACTAATGCATAGCACATATGCTCATGCTTTAAACTATCCAAAAATCTTCCTCCTTCAATTAAACATATTCTAGCACTACTGCATACCTTTTATTCTGCCCCCTTCAAGGGCTTCAACTTGTGGTACACTCCAGTATTTGTCACTGAGTAGGTGTTGGCACGACCATCATGCACTGCACACCGATCAAACTGCCATGGCCTTCCCAACAACAAATGGCAAGCATCCATAGGCAGGATGTCACATAGGACCTCATCACAGTAATTCCCAATATTGAATTTCACTGAGCATTGTTCACTGACCAAATCCCTATGGTCCTGTAACCACGCAATCTGATATGGATGTGGGTGTCTCCTCCTTTTTAACTGTAACTTAGCAACCATTTCTTCTAAGACCAAGTTATTAGTACTACCATTATCTATAATAATGTTACAGACCTTACCCAAACTTTTGCACCTTGTGTGAAACAGACTCCTCCTCTGGTTCGATCCTTTCTCCTCATTCAATAGGGTCCTCCTTGTGACCATAAATTCTCCCCTCTCTGCCTCCTTAGAATGTTCTAATTCAGCACCTTCATCTGCTCAACAGCTCTAGCAGGACCCTCAGGTCTCTTATTCATCCTTTCTCGATGTTGTGGACACTCAAATGCTCGATGTCCTTCTTTGCCACAATGGAAATAGGTTCCACAAAATCCTCCTCTTCCAAATCCATGTCCAGATCTACCTCTCCCTCTCAGATAACCATTTTTCTGATTATGGGGTTGATAGGTGCTTCCTTCCTTCTACTCTTGGGTATTACTGGTATCACTAGTCTTCTTGTGATATTTATAATTTTCTCCATTGGTCCTTCCACCAGTTCTTCCACCATGACCTCTTCCTCTTTGCTTGCTCTCAAACCTTCTATTCATCTTTTCTTCAACCCTCAGGGCAAACTGGTAAGCATCCTCTATGGTGGTCATCCTAACCAGACATAACTCCTCTTGAATACTGGCTCGTAACCCATTAATATAACGGGCTACCTTTTCCTTGTTGGCCTCTGAATGGCTTGTCCTGATTATAATTTTATAAAACTCCTCTGTGTATTATTTAACAGACTTACTTGATTGCTTCAAACCTTACATTTTCTTTAGCAGATCCATCTCATAGTCACCTAGGATGAACTGCCTCTTCAACTTCTCTACCATTCTATCCCATCTGGTTATTCTCTCCTTTCCTCTTCTATTTCTTTCCAGTTGTACTCCCTTCCACCATATGCTGGCATGACCCTTTAGCTTGGTCTTAGCAAACTTGACCCTATTAGGATCTTCAACCTCTTCATACTCAAAGTATTCCTCCAAATCATTGATCCAGTTGATCAACTCCTCTGGATCACGACTTCTAGAATACGTAGAAACCTCCATCTTCGATCTCTTTCCAATATGAGATATGGCCCTATATAACCTGGCTTGTGTAGGATCTACTGCCTCTTATTATTCCTCAAAATGGTCCTCTTCTTCCACTTCATCTTCACTTCCTTCTTCTCCTCTGGGTTCAAGCCCTCTGCGCAGCTCCTCTTGTAGGGCCTGAACTTGCCTTTGCAAAGCTCTAAAATATTTTGTTGGCACCATATTTCTTCCACCACCATGGTTTCTTTGTGGAGGCATTCTGCTTTACTCTCTCCTCACAAATCTTCCATAGATCCTAGTGCAAGATGCCTCACTTTCGATGATCTATTCACACACTCAGGAACTCCCGCTATGATACCACTTGATGGGGACATAGGAAATCAATCAAATCTCATTCATTAAACTTCAAAGAAATTACAATACTAGCCCACAGGTGTAGTTCCTTTTAGTCCTTCATCCCCCCTCTATCTAGATTCACCACCTGCTTCTATAGCAATGTCTATGTTTATTTCGAGGTCTCGAACCTCTAGGCCATTAATGACCCACCTGAAATAATACAAAATTTCTCTACCTTTGTGACTGAATCTTCACATCCTTTTCCTCAACTAGAAAATACCATCGTATTAGCCATGGAAACGTGCATTGATGAGCCGTCTAAATGTCTCTGACTTTTGGGCGCAGCCTTCGAGTGGCCGCCATGCTCAGCAAGCTTATCGGGAAAGAAATCATGCATAAATGCGGCCTTGACCACCTTGGGAAACACCATCTAGGAACACATGCATTTTTGAATTGAGAACCAGCAGTATGTCGAGATATCACGACATGTCGCGATATCATGACAATTTTCTTTCTCACTACCTTCCTTTCCTTCGGGTCGCAATATCGCGACATGTCGCGATATCGTGACATTTTTCTTCCTTGTTGTCTTTCTCTCCTTCAGGTCGCGATATCATGACATGTCACGATATCACGACATCTTCCATTTTCGACACTTCTTTCTCCCTTTCGATCATGAAATCGTGACATATTTTCTTTCTGCTTCCTTCTCACATCTTTGGGTCGTGAAATCGCAACATGCCACGATATCGCGACATCTTTGCTCTCTGCTTTCTCTTCGCTTCTCAGGTCACAAAATCATGACATGTTGCGATATCATGACAATTTTCTCCTTGGCTTTCTTTCTGCTCCTTTGGTCATGATTTTGCGACATGTCACGAAATCATGACATTTTCATCTCTGGCCCTTCTTGTTTTCTTTCGATCGTGATTTCGTGACATGTCATGAAATCATGACATTTTCTTCTCTGGCCCTTCTTGTTTTCTTTTGGTCATGATTTTGTGACATGTCATGATTTCGTGGCATGTCATGATTTCACGACATTTTTCTTCGGATGCCCTCTCTCTCTTGTTTTGGTTGTGATTTCATGACATGTCGCGAAATCATGACATTTTCCTTTGAGCACCATCCCTCTCCTGTGTCGGTCATGATTTTACATGTCATGAAATTATGATATTTCTACGCAGCACCTTCTCTCTCCTTCCTGAGTCACGGAAGCGTGACATGTCACGATATCGCGACACCTTTTTTTGTCACGATATCGCGACATAAAAGCAAACACTTGGAAATTTTTTTTGTTGATGCAAGATTGCTTTGCTGCCACCGAATGCTCCTACATCAAGGTATATTCCCATACTTGTTATAAAATTCAGAAGTACTAAAGGGTTACAAAAGAACATACATTTTCTCATTTCATGCATTA
>JAQPPZ010005014.1:0-28641 GCA_028583015.1 Wollemia nobilis
GGAACCTTGCATATCATGTGGGTACTTCCTTCCACTCGTAGGAGGATCTGACATGTGTTCCTATATTATTTGTTATCTTGGTGCTTGCATTATCCTATTTAAGATGAATGGGGGTTTTATTTATCCCCAGGATGGGGTCGATCAATTATTCTATCCTTACTAGTTGCTTAGAATACACTCCCAAGGATATGGGTGGGTTCTTGGGAATATGCCACCAAAAAATTCAAGAAAATTATTTGACTATCCCATGGCATACCCTGCCTCATTCTACCATCCACCCAACACTTTGGTCCATTTGTGACTTCCACCACTGTCGCCTAATTCCTTTCACCTATTCAGTAATGTCTTCAAGAAATCCAAACACCTTTTAAGTAGGGAGAATCACTTCCTATGGGGAATATTGGGTGACAAATGTAAAAATTCACCCACACTTTGGTGAATTACAAGGGTTTTCCATATCATAGAAAAAAAGAACCTAGAAGGATTATAAAATATAACAAACACAATAGGGAAATGAAGGGAGGGAAGGAAGGGCATAGAAGAAAGGAGGACATGATGAAGGAGAAGAATAAAGGAGAAAAATAAGTACAAAAAGAAGTTGGAAGAAATGAGATATCTAAAATTACAAAAAGTAGAGTAGAGGAAAATGAACATGGTCTCAAATACTGAGAGTAGAAAAGAGTAACAAGGAAAAGAAATCCAAAAATACAAGGCCAAGGTGACCAATACATAGAGACTTGCTATGAAAAAGAGCAACAGGAAGACAAGTAGTGGATACAAAAATCAAATGCTTAAGAAGCTATTGTAAGACACACAAAGAAGGAAAAGGAAAGAGGAAGTAACATGGGTGACGAAACCTTTGTTACTAGTCGAGAGATTTAAAGAAAAAAAAGGAGAAAAGAATACGAAGGTGAGGAAAGGGTGGGAAAATAGGGAGATATGAAGGGAAAACTAATTCAAAACCTATCAAATGAAACTAATGGAGAAGTTACCCTTCTCCATGAGACATTCTTATGGATTCAATCACCCTAAACATAACCCATCAAAGATCTAGGACATTCCAAGAGCAGATAGATTGCCAATATTCCTCATCTCTTATATCCCACAATTTTTTCTTCACACAATTTAGTAATGATCCTCTTTTATTGGCTCTTATAAATTGGAAGACCATTTTTATCCAACCATAGCTCATGGTTTGCACTTTTTTAGACTCATTTTCATCTTACTATAGGGGCCATTTATAGCATGTGCCTACATATGTGAGTTACAAGGCTTGCCACAACTCCTGAGGATAGCTGAGAGGTCTTGAAAATTGCTGAATATATCCATTGGGCTACGATGTTACGACAACGATGGAAAATAGAATATAAAACTAGGAATACAACATAGAGATAGAGGGTAATGTTATATTTTCTAAACAATTTCTTGGAAAATTCTTGTTGATGGCCTTCGACACCTAACCAAGCGGTAAGTTTTCATAAGACCTTGTTGCACCGATGGTCGATGAAAAAACATGTGATTCCCAACAACGCTAGGCCTGCATAATACAAGGATTTATTTATTAGCTGCAAAATTATAGTATGATAAGCATGCTTAAGATAGAATATCAAATGCAAATTATCCTCTAAATCTATAATGGCCAAACCATATCACATTGTATTTAAGGTAACATTTATGATCTGTATGGCACCCTTATCACTAGCTCAGAATTATGATAAAATCATAATTCTTATTTTATTTCTTGAGTGCATAAACACTTAGGTCTTTGAAATATAGAGTGGTAATTTGTTTTACCAGTGTATTCTGCATTTCAGGTAGTCATGGACCATATTTTCATGTTATCCCTTTTCAATATTGACCAGCTATGCTAATTGCCTTGACTCTTCCTCTGTCGTTGAGTCCTTCTCCTATTCATGAGCATCCACATACTTACCTAGCTTCTCGAGAATATATGGTGATTTGTAATTACATATTTGTGGATGTGAGATTCTTGATAGAATTCCTATTATATGCCCACTTCATGATCTAGAACCATATTTTGGAGAAAAATGGTGGGTTGGAGCCTCCACATAAAAACCTACTCAACCCTGAAATCCTCTACATAAAGTCGATGGAAATGAGTTTCCCTTTATTGATGCATAAGGATACTAATATCAGGACCAATAACTTGAATGTAGAACATTTGTGCCTAGGTGGAGGTCAGGAGGATCTGTAGTGGAATCCTCTTCCAACTCTTCTCAAAATAGACATTGAAGTTCATCACAATTTCAAGAGAGTTTCTCTTGATAAATGTGAATTGGTTCAGAGATTGGAATGTGTCCTCCACTTATCCAAATGCATACATTAGGGGCTCCACCAAATTTACCCATATAGAGATACTCCTCGACTATAGGGTCTTGTACTAGATCCATGCTCTCCCTTCAAGGGAGGCTACCAATAACCTAATCATTATATCCTCATGCATGATATTTTAAAGGGTGGATATAGAAACCATATTTTATAGATGTTCCTTCATAGCTCCATTGATGCCACTATATTTGGGTAGTGCAGCGAAGGTAGCTTTTAGGATATGATCTCAGTGAGGGAGATTGAGGGGACCAAGGTTGTTCTACTGGGGAAAATATGGTTGGGCAATTAAGGTACCAGTCTTTAAAGGTCCCAACTATAATTTCAGATTCATAATCACCAAGTGACCATGTTATCTTCACTTGTAAGGTCAAGGCTAATCACCATATATTGAATGCTCTATGATGTTTGGATATTTAGCACGAGTGAACAACTAATATCATGAGATGGAAGTGCCACTCAATTGGATTTTACATGTGACTCTGAGTAGATCTAGAAAAACCAAAGAGTCACCAAACTCTGATTTCCTAAAATATGAGACTCAATTGATCCCTAATGGAGTCACCAAAAACTATTGATTACCAATATGACACTGTGAGTAGGGCAGGGTGGATGGATCAGTTCCAAGTACCATAGAATGGTCATCATAGTGAAAGGATAGGTCACACAATATCTAAAAAAGTCTTATTTATTTGGGTTATCCCAGCTACTCTATGCTATAAAATAAAAATAGAAAAGAGAATAGGAAATAAATAAATAAAAGGTTTTAGCCAGAACTCACATGGATGGGTATAGTCACATCAAGACTCATGCAGGTGTGATACCCTATCCAAAACACAAGCCCCACATAATATCACCCAATAACATCCATGTTCTAGTTGTCTATCAAATATAGGTGGGAGATAAATTCTAGTACTAGTAAACAGGTGCATGAGATCTAGGATGCAGAATCAAAACATTGTTGCTCGATCAGTTTTAGAAAAAATAAACCCCTAATACATATAATTAACATGCTCCCTTAATCACTCAAGTACACACCAAGGAATCCAAATACTAGAATAACACAGAGTGACTCAAAAAATAAATAATCAAATACTCATACATTTAGTGAAAGACAAGAAGAAACAATTAAAGGGTAAATAGTGCAGAATATTTATTTACAGAGGGGAAACCTTACATAAGAATTGTCATGGATAAATAGCCACCCTTAGGAATGTATAACATTTTGCTATTTATAACTACATTTACATAAGCTTCAAAATATAGACATTAATGGTAGTATACGGGAAGATGGTCTTTACAGCTAATAAGCATCTCCCTGGTACACTGCTCTACTAGGAAGCATCGATATTATAGAATAGAGATAGGTGTCTTTGGACCAATTTGATCCCTCTGATATTCTACCTAGCTTATTATTGCTCAGTTGCCTTGTTCTTCTCCTTGATTGATGATCCCTGTTTAGGCGATGCATGTCAAACACTAGAGTACATTGAGAGTATTGCATCAAAAAGCTATCACTTCTATATATGTTTTTAGGTACCCAAATTGTTGGAGTAGTGGGAAAGTCCTCAATTTAAATTTTTAATAGTGGTGAGAACCTTGCATGTCGAGTGGGTACTTCCTTCTACCCATAGGAGGGTCTAGCGGCTTTTCCCACATGTTTTGTTGGATTGGTGCTCACATTACCCCACCCAATATGGGTGGGGTTTTTCCTTGTTCTCCATGGCAAGGTAAACCGAATCTTCTTCCCATGTTGGTTTCTTAGAATACCAAACCAAGGATCTAGGTGGGTTCTTGGTAATATTTTACCTAGACTTTCAAGAAAAAGGTCCAACTATTCCATGGCCTACCCTGCCTCATTCCATCATCCTCCCAATGCTTTGGTCCATATGTGACTCTTGCCAATACTGCCTAATTTCTTCTGCTTATTTAGTAATTTATTCAAAGAATGTGGACTCCTTTTTATTATAGGGAATCACTTCCTATAGGGAAGAGTGGGTGACAGATGCAAAACTTCACCCATAGTCATCCATCATATAGACCTTAAGGGTTATCTCTCTTGGTGCATATAAAATGGTGGTCTACCAAGGGTTATAACAAGGGAAAATGTTATCACAAAAGGGATATAAGTATTTTTAAAACATCTTCTCATTCTTATCTAGTCAACTCTATAAATAAAAACTTAATAAAATTAACTCATATTTTCCATGTATGACTGAACAACAACATAAATACATAACTAGAAGCATTTATCATCAAATGTCCTATAGTATATAACCTTTACCTCCCCTTCCTAAAAAATTTATAATGTTCAAGAATGTTTTATATGAAGAAAATAAGGGACAACTTCCATAAATATATTTTCAATCCATAATGAAATGGATAAAGTAATCTCTAGATCTATAGTGTTGGAAAATATTACATTTTTTTGTACATGCTAATGTACCCACATGGTACCTATGGTAAAATTTAAAAATTAGAATAGGGTTTGAGTCTATAGTTTATATGTGTGGTTTATATTTCCCCTTTATTTATGTGTTTATGTGTAGGATGTGTACAAGTATTATGTAACAATATGTGTAAGTGTGTAGAGTGATAAATTGTGTAAGTGTCATAGAGTAAAGTGTGCAAGTAAATAGAGAGTCAAGAGTCATGTATACAAGTGGCAAGATGTAAAGCCAAAAGACATGTGACATTTATGTTATGTATGGAATAGGAAAGGTTGCATCTCTGGGACATGTGAGGAGTGCAATAGTCAAATATTGAAGTATCACTTTTCTATTGGCTTTTTAGCTAGATAATCATAGGTACCAATGTTTAAGATCACAATATTTGAGAATTCAATATATGTGGCCAATATGAGTAACCAACCATTCATATAAAATAACAATAATATGATTTAAAATGGAAAATATTATTCATCCAATAGCATGAATAAAACTTACAATATAATTGCTCAAACTACATACATGCTTATATATTACCAATTCTTAAATGACTTCTTCTATTACATTACATGGAGCTTTATCTCCATAATATATCCTTAGAAATAATAACTCTTTAATTTTAACTATTGTAGTCCTCACATATTTGGGAGATTCATCCTTTCATTTTCAACACATAAGACAAGCCTCTCATGTATTTTGGCTTCTCATCTTGACACTTGAATAGATGACTCTTGACTCTCTATTTGCACACTTCACTCTATGAAACTTTGCACAATCTATTACATGAAACTTGTACACATCCTACACATGAACACACACATAAATGTGAAATATAAATTATAGTTCTAAACTATATATTCACACCCTATTGTATTAAATATTTACAATTGTGCCATAATATACCATGGGGTTACAATAGCATGTACCAAAAAATGTAAAATTATCCAACATACTCATATTACATTATTTGGTTATTGAAGAATTTAGTCTTCATTTTATTTCTTTTAGTTCTTTGACATGATCTTCTTCATATTCAATTTTTCTTCATGGATTTTTTTATTCTTTATTTTGTGATTTGCTCTTGTAATGCAATCCTATTTATATGATTTCAGGTTCAAGACCTCCAATATCTATTGCATCAAAAATTGATAAAATTCAAATATACTTTCTATGGAAATATTGTGAGGAAAAGTTTATATTTCCTCTTTGTAATTGGGATAGGGTTTGCAAGATAAATAATATTGGATTATCATGATTACATAATTATAGACTTATACCTTTAGCATTAGGAACAAAACTTGGTTGAAGATTGTTTAGAGATAAAGGAAAAAATTGGGTAAAATTATTACTTCAAATATATATAGTTTCTCTTGTTTTAATGAAATTGTTTAGGAAAATAACTTTATCCAAAGTATCATCAACATGGAAATTTATATCAAAGATTTTACAATTGATAAATAAATATATTAGATGATCATTCAATGAGGTGAGTTATGTATATTTTTTGTCTTATCCTTGGTTGAAGCATTATCGCCCTACCTATAAATCAAAATGGAAACCATTGGCTCAATGGTGCTTAGCATTTAAAGCTGCAAAGGTAAAATATTATATTATTATGAGCAAAAAATCCAAATCATGGATTTTTTTTGTAATCAATTTCAGGGAGAGGGACTCAAACAAATTTTAGATGAACCTGAAAATATGCTTTGAGAGTTTTATTAGTCAAATTTTACATGAAAGGATGAGTTAATTTTGAATTTATCAAAGGATGGCGGATACTCTGTCAAGTTGGGATATGAGGACTTAGAACAACAAAAATTTCCATGAACCTAAAATTTTCCTTGGAAGAATATTTTGTCATTAGAGGCTTTTCCTAAGACCTCAACATATCTTTTATTAGTAGTTCAAAGTAATATTTTTATGGGAGAGAGTCTACAAAGAAGAGGATATTCTGGACCCTTCAAATTTACCTTGTGTGAGAAGTATTTAGAAACATAAAACCATTTACTTCTTCATTGTATATTTGCTCACACCATTTGGGGTTATTTTAAAAAAATGAAATTATGTTGGGTATCTTCATCAACATTGAAAGAGTTGATAAAATGTTGAATAAATTATTTTAAAGCTAAATCACTATGTATTCTTTGGAGGATTGGCCCTACAATTATTATTTTTAATTATGGATTGAAATGAATAATAGAATTTTTAAAAATAAATCTCAAAATCATGCCCAATATTAGAACTATATTATTGCTTCTTGTAGACACCAAAACAGCACCAATCCGATTATGTGATGACAAGCACCGATCGAATTGACATACATAGCCCCTAGGGCAGCCCCCGAAGGTTAAACAGTGGTCCTAACCACTCCCACAATAGTTTTGGAAGGTCAGAGGTCAATTTGGCACCTTTTTAGCACTTTGCTCCCTACTCGTCCCACCCCGGGATGATTACAAACTGGTATTCGTCCCACCCTGGGATGATTATCAACATTCGTCCCAGGGTGGGGCGAATAGCAGGTTTGACTGGAAAAAGTCAAACCTCGATAGGTCCGCCACTTAACTGCAACTTCAGGGCATGCAATTGCGAGGAACGACTTCAAATCAGAGAGAGAGACTTCAGTCATGCATGCCTTGATTATGGAGGCCTCATGCAAGGAGACTCTAAATCAGGGAAGAATATTTTCTCCCAAAATAGGACAAGCAACTCAAGTGGCGCCCTCGCATGCGCATTCAAAGAGAGAGACCCTAGGTCTATAAATTGGTGAGTCTTCTCACCCCAAAAGGAGAATAGAGAGGAGCATTTGGAGCAATGAAGTGCTACCAAATTACATCCTCACCCATCATTTGTGCTTTTACATCCTTGATCTCTCTTTTGGAAGGGAGGTTATTGGGTGATTATTGGAAGCGCAATCCGGACCCAAACCCAAACATTTGGCCACAATACCCCACCAAATTTTTTGACACAACCCCATAAGAGGTTTTGGACCCATCCCAAGTGGATTGGTGCTGAAACCAGGTCCCAAACGGTGGGCGTCCTGCCCCCGGGTGCCCCTCGCACTGTTGTAGTTCTAATCGCCCCACCCCGGAGTGATTAGAAATATGTGGTAGATTTCCATACTATTATTTTTGCATTTGATTCTAGGTTACTTACATATGCTGTCATTTAAATTTCATGTGATTCTGACAAGTTTTGGCTATGATTTTATCATTTCTCGCTTTCGCTAACATACAGGGAGCATCATCGGATATAGGGCAATCGAGGCCGAATTAGCCAAATCCGACCATCTGGGTCATCCCAAAATGCCCTGTTTTACCTAACCCCAACTTTGTAGGTGTTTTGGAGGCCTCTGGACTAGACATTTAGGAGGTGGCTTTCGGACAGGTTATGACAGTCCTAATCGTCCCACCCCGGAGCGATTAGAAATCTGTGCAAGATTTCTGAACTGTTCCTTTTGTAGTGGCTTCCTGGTAATGTTTTATTGCTTCTATCAAATTTTTAGCTCATTCTGATATGTTTTAGTTATCATTTTAATTATTTTATGCATGCACTCGACCGTAGGCCTTGGGGATCGCATGTTTCTCTCCATCCGTAGGTGCTACTAACCGTTTACTATTTCTCTGAACGTAGGATCTCGACACCGGAGGGGCAGCAAGGAACCATAGACACATTCATGCAAGCGGCGGTGATGTTTGGTCCGCCCATTTTCAATGTGGGCACGCGGAAGATCTCAAAGGGGAATATATCATTCATGGTGTAATCAAAATATGTCCGACGCTCCTAGCCCCTGAAAAGGGAGGAGACGTATTGTAACCCGATTTTGAGCAAATCAATAAAATAAAGGGCCGCACTTTTACACTTGCTTTTAATCTCGTTTCAGTTCGTTGGTTTTCCTTCTTTTCATGCATTCTCGTTCGTAGGACTTAGCGTTGCATTTCCCCTTCTGTTTTGCTTTCGTATCCTCGTGCTTTCAGTGGCGATCATGGTGGGACCCCTGTCCCTTGATTTTGAGATCAAATTTTTGATCAAAAGTTGTGTGTTTTTGCTTGTAGGTATCAATCTTTCAAGCACTGGACTGCTGCTCGTTCCACCCTATGGTGAATACAGAGCTGGAATTCATGCCACCCTGGGACGAATAGGAATTCGTCTCACCCTGTGATGAATACAGATCTGTTATTCATCTCACCCTAGGATGATTAGCTCTCTATGCAGTTTCAGAGCAGAAACTCAGAGGCATCCGGTTTGGGCAGAGAAGAGGTAGGGGTTCTGAGCATCCTCTGTCATTTTCTATTTTCTGTCTCTGTCATTTCTTGTTTCTTTGCTTGCATAGGAGAGTTTTACTGCATGTTTTTCTTTCTTTTCACAAGTAAAAAGAACCCCACACACCATGAGATAATCTGAACATCAAGGCGTTGGTCGTAAAACCCCAACACTTGATCAAGACCAACGGTGGATTTCATCACCACCTTGGCTTGAAACTTGCATACATAACCCCGATCGTGACTGTTGCTAGACGTAAATCCTGATGAAAGCTGACCAAGTGTAGCTGGGGTGATTCCCAGTGCATGAGGATAAGTCTTCTATGGTAGGTGTCAAAATAGAGCGATTCCCCTTCCGTACCGCCTATGTTCCACGTACTGTTCTGCTCTCACGTACCAATAGTCTCCCTCACGTAAGGGCGGGTATATAGAGAGGTTCGGTATAACGGCCTGGCAGTGGTATATTGAAGGGGCGACCATTTTGGGAGATATAAGAGCCCTCATATTGCATATACAACAAAAATTTCTTTACAAGGTTTTCAAAACAAACATCAAAACACACTGAACCAGATTTAGGGCACACTTTTAATCCATAAACAAGATAATCATTGCTTTGATTGTGTGTTTCCCTTTTGTTTAGTGTAGCATAAAAAATTGTAAAGAAGATAAAAATGTACACATCTTTAGAAAAACATCACCATGGTGTACACCCGTAGCCGAGCCCAATCATGGGCAGAAGCTGTAGAAAGTGTACAAAGGGGCACAAGTCACCTCCGATATAGTCCCGAGGACTTGGTCATACCGCCTTGGTGGCCTGACCCACAAGATAGTCCACATCATGCCATTACAGAATGGGACTATAGAGGCACCCCTTTGAGGGGCACTCCCACTCAGCATAGACCCTTTCAGGAGGAGGCCATACACGTGGCACTCAACATAGATGGGAGGGCTCCCTTAGACGCTCGTTATGAGTGGCCACCGCGTGATGAAGCGCTAGAGCAACATAGGGTCCATAAGGAGGGGCCACATGATTACGTCATCCCTCCTTTACCCCTTATTACTATCAAAAACAATAGGCCAAATCCAGAGCACAAGGCTCTTCAGATAGGGCAAGCCAATTCTGCCCGCCCCTTTCACACATACGAAAGGGAGTACGAGGAAGACCACTACATTCCTCAAGAGCAATACACAGCGTGGGAGCAATGCGCCTCCATGCCTGCTATGTATCAAGATCACCCACTGAGGCCAGAGCCTCGGGTGAATGCCGCTAACCTCGATAGAGGAAAGCGACCCATAGAGATCTCGGATCACCATGACCGAGATAGACATGTAGGAGAGGCATCTAGGCTTCCTAAACACAAGACGATGGAACAAATTGACTTGGCCTTTGCCAAACATGCCACCCGCCAAGCGCAAATCACGTAGCTCAGGCAAGACCAACAATAGTTAGAGCACCTGTATCGCCTTAGCAAAGAGCGCATTCGACGTCAGACAGATGAATTGCTCTAGAACACTATGCCTAAGAGGGTCCCAACCCCTCGCGTGCATAAGATAGAATTGTATGAGAGGCACAACCCCTTGGTGCGAGACAGGTCTCTCATGACCTTATCAAATATTGCCTCCAAGACCTCCTAGACCTGAGCGGGAGGCCACTCCCAGAAACAATGATGGGCACCCTCCACGGGCACCCACCCATGTTTATAGGTCTCACCTAGGAACTCCTCAAGAAGCCTATGAGGAGTATGAGCAAGAAGAAGAGCGGGCTGAAATGCCCTACCAAGGCAGGGGGGATGCTGTCCGGCTACCCCTCCATAGGCCTCAAGTTCCCCGCAACCCACAATGGGAACAAACCAAGGAGGAAGAGATCAAATCCTTCGATGCATATAAAGCGCTGCTAGAGCGCTTAGAGTCTATGGAGACCAAGACTTCTGGGCCCCAAAAGCCCACTTTACGCCAGCTCCACAGTCACCCTGTGCATCCGTCAGTGCCGGCACCCCCATACCCTAAACACTTTAAACTACCCTAGTTGGCAATCTTTAGAGGGGAGGAGGATGCCCAAGAGCACGTGACTAGATTCCTGAGCCAATGCTTTGGCATTCAGGACAATGATGCTTTGCTGCTAAGAACATTTATAACCATGTTCGTAGGCCCTGCCTCGGATTGGTTCACTCAGTTGCCAAAGCATAGCATCAATAACTTGGATCAGCTAGTGGACGCGTTCCTCGAATGCTTCACCTTCAACACCAAGAAGAAGGCATCACTAAGTGACCTAGCTAGCCTCAGGAAGTATGAGGAAGAAACCATGGTGGCCTATGGAAATCGATGGAGGACATTGCTTTCAAAGCTGCCCTACCTCCCTCCTATGGCCGACCTGACCCAAATGTTCTCAAAAAGTTGTTTGAGATCGATCTCCATGCTATTGCAGCTGCAACAATATGCCACTCTTGAGGAAGCCCTAGCGCAAGCTAGAATCATTGAGGAGATCAAGATACAAGATGGCGAGATTGCCAAGCCAAAGAAGAAAGAGTGGCCTAAAAATGCCAAAATAGGGACCACGCAACCGAAACCCACTATGGTCAATCAGGTTGCTATAAACATGCCGAAGCCTACACAAGCAACACAGCCCTCACAGGCTAACTATCAGGCAGTTCCTCTTGACAACTATGAGAAGGAGAATCATCGGCAAGAGCAAAATTAGTAGCGTCACCCTAGGCGATAGTTCACACCCTTCACAGAGTCCAAAGACTCCTTGTTTGACCGTTTGTCCATGGCAAACTTGATACACCTGCCAGAAAGTCGACCCATAGACCCCAATGCACCAAAACCTAAGGGCTATAGGGAAGACTTGTACTATAGATTTCATAGGAAGAAAGGACATGACCTTTACGCATGTTGGAAGTTCAAGAGCTTCGTGCAAGACCTAATAGACAACAAGACGCTGGCGGTGGACAACCCCGTAGCGCCAAACAACCAATAGATGGGAGTCTTCAAAGACCCCCTACCTGCCCATGATGCGTAGGCAAAAACCCTTCAAGTCAATGAGGTGACACAGAACTGCCCCATGCAGGGGTATGTAGGGATGATAAGCATAGTGACTAGGAACAAGAGGTACCCAGGAGCTGCCCCCATGGTGGCCACAGGAGAGGTTCCATCAACGTCACAACCTCAACAACACCCTACGCAACCTCCCCCGCCTAGACCAGTGGCCATGATTCAGACTAGACTTACCCAAAGTTTAAGGACCACGTCGGCTAGGCTCTCCATCTACGAGCTCATTCAACAATCATCGCCCCATCGGGAGGCTCTAATGGAGATATTAAAAGCCATCGAGCTGCAGCCCCATGAAGCAAACTCTTTCAACAACTTTGTGGGACATGTAAAACAATGTACAGAACCAGTCATCACCTTTAGAGAAGATGAACTAAAATCGATGACTGGTGATATGGCGGATCCACCCCTGCACGTCATTGCATGGGTCAACGGGATTCCGTATAAGAGGGTGTTGGTGGACACTGGCTCGTCCAGTAATATAATTACAATAATGGCATTGAAACACCTCAAGTTGCTAGCATCTCACATCGTGGCCTCCACCTATACTCTTCGAGCATTCAATGATGTGATATGCTCGACGGTTGGCACAATTGTCCTACCCATCCAAGTGGGACAAAAGACTATTCCTACGTTGTGCCACATCTTGGAAGGTGAGATGGCCTATAATATCTTGTTGGGCCGGCCTTGGATCAGGGACATGAAGTGTGTCCCTTCGATAGCTCATCAATGCCTAAAGTACACATTCGAAGGGTAGGTGCATGTAGTCCCGGCAGACTTAGAGCCCTTCAAGTATTGCAATACGGTGCAACTGATGCCGCAATCGACCCTTCCATCGACACATTTGGATTTTTAGTTGAATCCATCTAAACAGGGTCCGATTCCGCATGCATCCCCATTGTTAAGTCCATCAAATCACCAGCCAGGTCCATCTTCATCATCTGGTCCTTCACCAACAATGCCACCTACGGTGGCCACATCGAAGGACAAGGGGAAGAAACCCCTAGAAGAGGCACCGCCATTAGTCTCAACCATCTCTATCGAAGAGATGCCTAGCCGAATGGAAGTCGAGATGCCTAGTTCACCCTACATGGAGTGGACCCAGGAAGAACTCCCATTCCCTCCCCCTCCACCGCCAATGATCACCGTTGAGATGGCCAATACGGGCCTGGGGGAGTATCTAGTGCGGAACATTGTAGCAACACCCGCACTTGAGTCCATGCAAGACATGGGGAGACCTCGCCTCCCCATCGGCACTATGGTTCCTCTAGGCTACCCACCAAATCAGACAAACTTTGTTTATGGGGGCCTCGATAATGGCATTGAACCTTACATGCAAGAAGAAGAAGATGAAGAGCCCTTTGCTGAGGACGTCAACTATTTGTCCAACCCAAGACTTCGCTTTGAGATATCTTGGCCAATGTAATTGGCATGGATATGGGTTGGGCAGGTATGAGCAAGGAGTGCGCGTTCTTTGCCAACCAAGATATCAAATGCCATATGACAAGTCAGGAGTAGGGTTCAACCACCCCCTGCCCCTTGACATCTTGGTAGAGAACATGCAAGGCCTAGGGATAGGCAACAAGGATGGGTTGGCATTAGATCCATATGCCAATCCTAACACAACATATACATTGGGGGATTACCTCCCATTGCTAACAACCAACCTTGTTGACCTTAACAACCCTTTCCCTTCGATCGAGAAAGGAGAAAGTTCGAGGACTCACCTACAAGAGGGATATAGACAAGGCCAAGAAGGGTCTTCAGAAGACGAGTCAGAGTATGAGGTAGCGCCTTGGGACCCTTTCGAATCTGATAGCAATCATTCACAAGTGACCCCCATAGATGATTATCAGGAGAGCTTCATGACAATGTTCCCTTTGGATGCTCCAATCGAGCAAGTGCCACCTCAAGAGAATCAGGTCCTCCCACAGAGAGCGAAACAACCCCGATGGGACCAGATCAATTTGCTCGAGCAAGATGAGCCTCACATGTCACAAATAGCTATCGAAGCCAACGAAGGCCTCTGGATCTCTGATAGCGATTATGAAGATGAGACTGAGATGGCATATCTCAATCATATGCGACAACAACAATACCCCATGGACATTGATGACATGTTTGAACAACTACACATAGGGCCAAGGCATAGGTGGCACCTAAACCAGGCGTAGTTGGACCAACTACTGCACCCGCCACTTTAGGTATACAGAGAGCACCTTCCGCCCGGAGACCCTATAGAGCCATCAGTGCCAAGGGTAGACCCTATCCTTTTATCCACACATAGGGCCGATCCATTTGTGCCAGTACCCACAGAGCCAGATCTAGAGCACAAAGATCACCTAGGATGTCCGAGTCACCACACCCATGGTAATGGAGACCAAAATCATTTCATCAACATGATCTCCATTGACTTAACCGCCCCCATCCATAACCCAGCCGACCCAACATGGTCATTGCATCTAGACCTAGATGCTATAGACTGGGATCGTGCTGACACACCACCATCCCCATCGAGTATTGGCCTTGTGGTGGGATGTTCCATTTCACCCTAGGACAGACTCAGGATGTCTTCCATGCTCGAAGAGGAACCCGACGTTCCGAACATAGATCTAAATTCAGCAAATGATATCCACCTGATCCCAACTCCACACCAGTTGGAGGATGGGTCCCACATGTCAGTTGAAGAGATGACTGACGTAGACATCGGCTCTGATCCAATGAATTCACAAATCATCAAGCTGGGGGTAAGTCTATCCCCCGAAGAGCAAGCCGACTACATTGCCCTTCTCAAAGAGAAGAAGGAGGTTTTTGCATGGTCCTACAAAGACATGTCGGGGCTAGACCCGCAGCTAGTCACGCATAATCTAACGCTTGATCCGAAAGTCAAGCCAGTTAAGCAAAAACTACGTAAGATGCACCCAACAAGTAGCCTTAATGGTCAAAGATGAGCTACAAAAGTTGTTGGATGCACAGTTTGTCATCTGCGTGGATTACCCACCATGGTTGTCCAACATGGTGCCCATCAAAAAGCTCGATGGGAGGATTCACATATGCATCAATTTTCGAGATCTAAACAAAGCGAGTCCTAAGGATGATTTCCCCTTGCCTAGCATCGATGCATTGGTAGACGCTACAATGGGCCATGAAATGCTTTCCCTCATGGATGGTTTCTCGGGATACAATCAGATTCGTATCAATCCCGAGGACCAACTAAAAATGGCGTTCACAACGCCTTGGGGGACATTTTGTTATAAGGTCATGCCCTTTGGCCTTAAAAATGCTGGTGCCACCTACCAACGTGCCATGACATACATCTTCCACGATCACATGCATAAAACTTTGGAAGATTACATGGATGATTTGTTGGCCAAATCTCTTTTGTGCCCAGATCATCTCGATGACTTAAGCAAGATCCTCGATCGCCTCATTGAACATAAAGTCAGACTAAACCCCAAGAAGTGCGTATTTGGTGTCACATCTGGAAAACTCTTGGGTTTCATAGTCTCAAAATGAGGAATCGAGGTAGATCCAAACAAAGTCAAGGCAATCCTTGAAATGCTTCCCCCAACTACCATCAAGCAGCTTAGAAGCTTGTAGGGAAAGGTCGCATCAATCAAGCGCTTCATAGCACAGCTATCTGACAAGTGCCGACCCATGAATAAATTATTGCACAAGGGGGTAGCATTTCACTGGGATGACGAGTGCCAGTCAGCCTTTGACGACATCAAACAATACTTGGCTTCGTCGCTAGTATTGGCACCACCTAGACCAGGAGTGTCATTCTACTTATACATCTCAGCTACTGAGGTGGCACTGGGTGCCATGCTAGCCCAGAAAAATGAACTACACAAAGAACAGGCTAATTACTATCTTAGCCGCACCACGGTCAGTTATGAACTTAACTATGCATACGTCGAGAAGCTATGCTTGGCAGTGGTGTTTGCTACCAAAAAGCTATGCCACTACATGCTGAGCAATACGACGTATGTTGTGTCTAAGGAGAATCCATTGTGGTACATGATGAGTCGTACTTATCATAGTAGCCGCACGACAAAATGGATCATGTTGTTGATGGAGTTTGACATCGAATTCATTGGACAGAAGTCCATCAAAGGTCAAGTCATCATCGATCAACTAGCAGAGGCTCCTCTTGAAGATGATCAGCCTCTGATCGTAGAGCTACCTGATGATGGGGTCTTCCATGTTTTAGAATCGCTAGATTCTGATGAGCCTGAGTCATAGGCCGACATGACCTTATTCTTTGATGGTTCTAAATGTGAGCAAGGGGGTGGCATGGGAATTGTATTCTTCACACCGTAAGGGGCTCCAATGCCTCTATAATGGGACATCATTCAAGAACAAATATGTGCATGCTTTGACAACAAAGTACAAAATTTAACACATTTTTTCAACACCTTATTATCCATAGGAAAATGGGCAAGCAGAGGCATCAAACAAAATGCTAGTCACTATCCTCAAAAATATGGTCACAAATAGTCATAAGGATTGGCACATTCAAATCCCACTTGCCCTATGGGCTTATCGCACTAGCATTCGGACGCCCACTAGAGCAACTCCATTTTTGCTGGTGTATGGCTCCGAGGTAGTCATGCCTCTCGAGTTGGAAATACCTTCCCTATGCATATCAATGCAAGAGTTCATCGATGATGACACTGCACGGTAGGCCCGATTAGACCAACTTACGTTGCTCGATGAACGACGCGTCAATGCTCTCGAGCATTTACGTATCTATCAAGAGCGACTTAAGAAAGCATACAACATGAAAGTTCACCTGAGGGACTTTCAGGTTGGTGACTTGGTCTTAAAAGAGAACCAACAAAATTCTAACTTGTCGCCCCATCTAAGGGACAATTTCACGACAAATTGGTTAGGTCCCTATGTAATTGATAGTAAAATAGGACCTGGAACATACCGACTCGCCTCTCTTGAAGGAATCAAGGAACTAGAACCCTTGAACATCAGTCATTTGAGGCCATTCCACATTTAGAGAGCCATAGCCCACCCCAAAAGCTCCAAGGATTCTCACAATCGCTTGGTCAAACCCAAAAAGCTCCAAGGATTCTCACAATCGCTTGGTCAACCTAAAACGCCCCAAAGGTATCCATAAACCCTTTGGTCAAACCAAAAGCTCCAAGGGTTCCCACAATCACTTGGTCAAAAACAAATATTCAAAAACAAACAAAAAAATAAAATAATCAAAAATAACAAAAAAAATTGCATCTCAATTCCATGCATACTCATAAAAATCAAAATACAAAAATATAATAAATTGCATTAGGCATCGCATCCATACATTGCATATTTGTTGGTCATACATGTCACAAGCACCATAGACTGTAATTGCTAGGCAATTCCATCATTTTCCACCTTCAATCCATTTTATAAACACATCCATCCAGAATAACACCATCCACATTTTTAGCATAGTCAGTTGTCTCCTAATGTATTTAGGGTTTTCGTCATTCAGCTGTCTTTAAATTTCTAGCCAAAAACTGTACAAAGTCAGACAAATTTTACAAGGGTAGAGTTTTACTTGGATCACACCTCGTTACGTAACATCCCTACACAAGTTAAAACACATAAAAAAAATTCCCAAGTTGTGTGAACGCAAGAGAAACCTACAAAGCAGTCTAGGGTACCATAGGTGAAAGGTTAGCCTGTTCATCCCCCTATGCGAATGGTTCAAGAATGCTGAGAATTGACAAAAGGACAAGCTCTTCCCCATCCAATTCCCCCTAATAAACAGTGGTTTTCACCACTAACAAAAATCCCAATCACCATTGGTCCCCAAAGTCATAAGGATTCGTACTACACGCCCCTGACAAGGATGGGTAGTCATCCCCAAGGCCTAAGAGATCAATGCCATTACATAATCATATCCCCAAACACCTTTGGTCCCCAAAGTCATAAGGATTCGTACTACACACCCCTGACAAGGATGGGTAGTCATCCCCAAGGCCTAAAATATCAATGCCCTTACATAATAACATCCCCAATCACCTTTGGTTCCCAAAGTCGTAAGGATTCGTACTACACATCCCTGAATAGGATGGGTAGTCATCCCCAAGGCCAAAAGGATCAAGGCCATTCACAAGCCAAAAACCTACGAGCTCAACTTTGCAACCTAAAATGCAAAATCAAATAACAGTGGTTATCACCACTATTCAAATCCCTTGCTCAAAAAGAAAAACAAAAGAGAAAAATAAACAATGATTTTCATCACTATGTATGCGAGCAAGTATCCCAACAAGTTGAGCAACCAAAAGATGCCTGAGCTTGAATCCCTAGAATTCTCAGCATTCGAAAAACCATCTAGGTGATCCTCATTACGGGTTTGGTGGACAGCCTACCCGACAATGGCGGTATCCTAAACGCATGACGATATGTCTATCACATTAGCTTTGCGTGTGAGCAGACCAATGTTTGCATGTGGATGAGCTAGCTTATGGTACCTTAGATTGTCCCATGGATTAATCTTACTAAATACAACAACGGAGTTAGTGGAGCTAATTAGGTGATCCTCAGTATAAGTTTGGTTGACAGCCTATCTGGCACTACGGTGGTATCCTGACAAATACCACATAAACGAACTCAATTGCACACACAGGGATGTGAAATAACTTGGTCAAACTCAAGTCTGATTTATACCTTGTTCAAAAGTCTTGTGAGATAAATGTAAAGTCTTGGCTAGTTAGTTAAAATATCTGAATCTCGGAAAAACCTTAACTACATTTTAAAACAACTGGTACATTTTATTACTTACATCACCATCAAAAAATATGAAAAATACAAAAACAAAATTATCACATGCAAAGTCATTCCACAAAGCAATCACATAAGTACAGAAAGCTAGTAACTCTTGTAAAGTCTATGGTGCCATCGACAAGTTATCAACAAATCATTTCATTCATTCCATATGCATACATCATATAATTAGAAACATCGCATTCATAATAACACATGCATACATCATCATAAATAAATGTGCATAAACAAAAAAAAAAAATCATGACAAGTGTATAACCAAAAAGAACGTCATGTATATATATCATCAAAATACCCGCAGGCTATAATAAGTCGGTCCTCTGACCTCGCAAAACAAAGCAAAAACTCAAAAACCCCCAAGCCTAGGGCGTCGACCACCATGATCACGTAGGATCGGTGCGATGGGAACTACCCCCATGGTGTGGGTCCTATGGGACCTCTCCGGGGTCCTAGCCCCCGCATCATCGCCCACTAGGCCCCCCCATCCCCCATGATGAGAGGAAGCAGACTGCTCAGTCTCATTATCTCTCATCCGGCGTGAAGACCCACCTCCAGGGAGCTCAGGTAACCGCCCATCGAGGTGGATAATCTCTGCCTCCAAATCCATCCGATGCCAAAACCAATCCATCTCCCATCGATGGTACATAGCCACTACATCATCGCACTGTGCCAACTGAGTTCATAGGAGATCCCTCTCCCATGTAGCATCTATGTCCCCATCCCACTGGTGGTACATAGCCAATGCATTCTCCCGCTCTACCAACTGAGTCCGTAGGAGATCCCTCTCCTGCAGAGCCTCCCCGAGCTCCTCATCCTATCTCCGAAGCAGATCCTCCAATCATGCTATCTCAACATGATGCCTCACCTCCACACCCTCTGGGACAGCCTGGTGCATAGGCATATCCGGGACTACGGGCTACTCCGGCTCCCACTACTCTGGGACGTCCTACGTATCTGGATGCTCCAAAATCCCAAAATCATCCCCCCTAAAGTTATCAACCTCCACCATGTCTGCATCCTCGAGCGGAGCACCCCAACCCTCCCCCGATGCCTCTGCATCCTCACCACCCTCGCTACCACCTTAGGACCTCCTAGAGGCCCCTCACCTTGCCACCACCATAATGTCCACCACTGGTCGTACTCAGTGGTCGCCTCGACGTTGTCCATGTCAGGGACATCGATCACAGGATCCGACTCCTCACCAAGCGGCTCGATGATCGGCCAGGCAAGAGTCCTCTCATCGCCCCGACGTTGATAGATCAAGGGCTCACCAGGAAACCCCTGGCGCACCCCAAACTATCACGTCACTCGGACGTACGGGAAGTACTCCTGCTCGGTCCCATGCTACCCGATCAGCCATCTCCCCCTATGCACCCATCGGAGCCACTCTCCAGCCTTAGGCCAGGCTGGACAGTCCTGGTATGGGCACCAGAACACCTCCCCTGGAGCAAGTCGAGCGAAGGCATCAGCATAGTGCCCTACGACACCTGCCCACCACCGACTCTACCCCTACTCCTCAGACCTCCACCACAAAGCCGCATACCCTATCTCCCTATCAACCATCTCTGCCCGAGTGGTCCATGGCAAACCCTGTGGCCGCTCCACAGCTATGTGCTACCACCCCCAACACTACAATAGGTAGCTGCACCCAATCCCATTTCACCTTCGACAATGGACCTCGTACAACTCATCATAAAGTTATGCCAGAAGCGTCTATCCCCACCTCATAATCAAGGGTGCCTCCATCGGACACTCGACCAATATGAAAACTACCTCCAGCAGGTTCCAAGGGAACCTCATGCCTGAGGAGTCGGGCAGCAGCATGTTGGAGATGAGGGTCATCAGTAATGCATGCCTCACCCCCAACACGCCCCTCTCTAGCCACCATCGCACCAAGATACTACCAATCAGGCAATCCCCCTCTGCCTGCTCCATCGGACTATCCACCCCCATCTCCACCCCATGCCCAAAGCACCATGTCAGCACAACCATCCACTGATCACGTGGAGTAGTCCGAATAGGAAGCCCGTCTATCAAAATCCACAGAATCCGATAGACATCCTCAAGAGTCACTATCATCTCCCCTATTGGGAGATGAAAGGTATTGGTCCGGGGATCCCACAAGTTGATCAGGGCCATCAGATAGGCCCGATCCCCCACCATAGGCTCTAGCCGAGTCACCTGCTTGAGCCCAAGGGCATCAAGCCACTCCCAGTCCGCCATAGTCAGCACCTCCCATGCTTCAGAGAACACCGTAGGCACACGATATCGGCTCTTCACAACCTGCAAAAGAAAACAAAACAAAAACATTAAAACATGACAAAAAAAAAAAACAAAAAAAATTGTACAACACTAAAACAAATATACAACGTATACAAATTGTACACATAAATACAAAATGACAACAACAATAACAACACTATACAGACAAAAAAATCACAAACATTTTAACCTAGGGTTTTTAACTCTAGTTTAAAATAAAAAAAAAAAATAAAAACAAACATTTAAACTAGGGTTTTTAACTCTAGTTTAAATTAAAAAAAAATACAAAAAATTTAACCTAGGTTTTTTAACTCTAGTCTAAACAAAAAAAAAAAAACAAAACAAAAACACAAACCTAGGGTTTTAACCTTAGTTTAAAACAAAAAAAAAAAACAACATCAAAAACATTTCAACCTAGGGTTTTTAACTCTAGTTTAAACACAAAACAACAAAATACAAAATAAAAATTACAGTTAACCTAGGGTTTTACCTCTAATTTAAATAACGAAAAACAAACAAAAACAAGATAAAACATAGTTCTTAACCTAGGGTTTTCAACCTAGTCTAAACTGAAAAACAACAAAAACAACAAAAAACAAAAATATTTTTAGTTACCTAGGGTTTTCATCCTAGTCTAAACTGACAAAAAACACAAAAAAAAAAATAACAGTCTAACCTAGGGTTTTCATCCTAGTCTAAACTAAACAAAACAAAAAAACAAAATAATAGTCTAACCTAGGGTTTTCATTCTAGTCTAAACAAAACTAACAAAAAAAAACAAAATTAATAAAGTTAACCTAGGGTTTGACCTTAGTCTAAACTGATAAAAAATAGAAAACAAAATAAAAAACAATTTTTTTAAGCTAAGTTTTCGATCTTAGTTTAAACTAGGGTTTTAACTTTAGTTACAAAATCACAATTTTAACCTAGTTTAAACTAACAAAAAAAAATCAAACAAAATAACAACTAGGGTTTCTAACTTTAGTTAAACAAAAATAACAAATTTAATTACCTAGGGTTTTCACTTTATAACTTGTAAAACTAAAAAAAAAAACATCACAATAAAAGTTTTCGGTTACCTAGGGTTTTACACCTTAGTCTAAGTAAAAAACAAGAGAAAACAACATCCAAACAATTTTTTTATGCTAAGGTTTTTTAGCAAACTACAATAGTTTAAACTAGGGTTTTCTTATTTTTAGCTTATACAACAAAACACAAATTCACAAATACAACAAGCATTTAACTAGGGTTTTTATTTATTTAAATTGAAAAACAAATACAAAAGAAAAAAAAATGAATTACGGTTTTAAACCGTAAAACAAACAAACAAAATAAGAGAAGGAGCACTCACCGGTCTCGCTTCAGCTCCGCCACTTGATGATCCAATCCGTGAACTCATGGTTTCCGAGAAAATTCGATAGCGCTCCGCTACGCGAACTTGACCTCCTCCTCCTCACAACTCCAAAACGCCAGGAAAAACAAATGCAAATGAGCCCAAAACCTAGTTTTGGCCCTTAAATAGGCTTTTAGGCCTGTAATAATCCCCCCTGGGAAGCGCTCATCCCACCCTAGGACGATTACTAAACTGGTATTCGTCCCACCCAGGGACGATTACAGAGCAAGAAAATCAAAACCAGCAAAAACTGCACCAAAATGCACAAAAAAAAGCAAAAAAAATGCCAAAAAAAGGGGCCTTGCGCAAAACGATTTTTGGAAACGAAAAAAAAAATTGGGGAAAAAAACCCAAAATACCCCACAAAAAAAAAGGGAAAAAAAAGCGCACCGCCCCACGGGGGGGAGAAATATTATAATTTTTTCCCCAAACCGCCACAAAAAGGGTCCCAACCCACCCAAAAATAGCAATAACATTGCCGAACGAAGGCGCCTTTGCACCTGACATTCTTGGCATCAAAAATAGATGTTGGGGTCACAAATTGTCACTATCCTACTCCCTAAGAAGGCTACCATAGCCAGACCGCTCCACGGGAGGACGGATTTTTGACAATTTTAGCTCCAAAATACGTCACAAAAGGGTTCAAACCCACCAAAAATAGGTCAGAATGTTTGGAACCTGCATAAGCATTCAACGAAAAACAATTGAAGGCACCCTTAAAAAAGTCATCTTGGGTCAAGCGACTCGTCGCTTTTCTCATGTCGGTCATTCCCTCATCGATTCGTCGCTTGAGGGGGTAGTCACACTTAGTCACCAATAAAAAAAACACACCCAATCAAGGAAAATGGCACACATTCAAAGGATCATTGACAAAGACAATCACGCCCCTGCTTGGGGTAGCAAACAAGCAATAATCACAAGCTGATCAAACACTTGGCATTCTAGAATCATGAACTCAAGGTTCCCACAGACAAAAGGTTGTGCCCTTTGCCTATTCATGACTGAACAATGTCCAAGATCAAGTAACACCTCACCGAAAAAGGTTAACACTTGAATTAAGCTCCTTAGCTCGTCAAAAGCAAGGATTCAAGAATGCGTGCCCTTTCCATACTTGGGGCATCAAAAGTTGGTTAGGTTATTGAGAAACCCTAATCATTAGTGCTTTGGTTATCTATTTTTGCTCAACACTACGCCATGCACAGCGCATCCCAAAAAGGGGCATCTGTAGACACCAAAACAGCACCAATCCGATTATGTGACGACAAGCACTGATCGAATTGACATACATAGCCCCTAGGGCAGCCCCCAGAGGTTAAAAAGTGGTCCTAACCACTCCCATAGCAGTTTTGGAAGGTTAGAGGTCAATTTGGCACCTTTTTAGCACTTTGCTCCCTACTCGTCCCACCCCGGGACGATTACAAACTGGTATTCGTCCCACCCCGGGACGATTAGCAGCATTCATCCTAGGGTGGGACGATTAGCAGGTTTGACTGGAAAAAATTCAAACCTCGACAGGTCCGCCACTTAACTACACCTTCAGGGCATGCAATTGCGAGGAATGACTTCAAATCAGAGAGAGGGACTTCAGTCAAGCATGCCTTGATCATGGAGGCCTCATGCAAGGAGACTCTAAATCAGGGAAGAATATTTTCTCCCAAAATAGGGCAAGCAATCCAAGTGGTGCCCTCGCATGCGCATTCAAAGAGAGAGACCCTAGGTCTATAAAATGGTGAGTCTTCTCACCCCAAAAAGAGAATAGAGAGGATCATTTGGAGCAATGGAGTGCTGCCGAATTATATCCTCACCCTCATTGTGCTTATTACATCCTTGATCTCTCCTTTGGAAGGGAGGTTATCGGGTGAACATTGGAAGCGCAATTCGGATCCAAAACCCAAACATTTTGCCACAATACCCCACCTAATTTTTTGAGACAACCCCATAAGAGGTTTTGGACCCATCCCAAGTGGATTGGTTCCAAAACCAAGCCCCAAAAGGTGGGTGTCCTACCCCTAGGCGCCCCTCGCACTTCTGTAGTCCTAATCGCCCCACCCCGGAGAGATTAGAAATCTATAGTAGTTTTCCCTACTATTTCTTTTGCATTTCATTTTAGGTCACTCAAATATGTTGCCATTCAAATTTCATGCCATTCTGATGAGTTTTGACTGAGTTTTCATTGCTTTTCGCTTTCACTAACATATAAGGAGCGCTTTCATATACAGGGCAACCGGGGTAGAATTAGCCAAATCCAACCTTCTGGGTCATCCCAAAATGCCCTATTTTGCCTAACCCCAACTTTGTAGGTGTTTTGGAGGCCTCTGGATGGGACATTTAGGAGGTGGTTTTCTGACAGTCTATGACAGTCCTAATCGTCCCACCTCGGAGCGATTAGAAATCTACAATATTTCTCGACTGTTCCTTTTGCGGTGGGTTCCTGATGATATTTTAATGCTTCTGTACAAATTTTGTTTTATTTTGACATGTTTTCGTTAACGTTTTAATTATTTCATGCATGCATTAACCGGAGGCCTTGGGGATTGCACATTTCCCTCCATCTGCAGGTGCTACTAATCATTTGTTGTTTCATTGAATGCAGGGTCTCGACACTGGAATGGCAGCAAGGAACTACAGACACATTCATGCAAGCGGCGGTGACGTTTGGCCTGCCCATTTCAAATGTGGGCACGCAAAAGATCCCAAAGGGAAGCATACCATCCATGGTGTAACAAAGCTATATCTAACGCTCCTAGCTCCTAAAAAGGAAGGAGACGTATTGTAACCTAGTCTCAAAGAAAAATTAATAAAATAAAGGGTTGCACTTTACATTTGCTTTATATCTTATTTTAGTTTGTTTGTCTTCCCTTTTTTTATGCACTTTCGTTCGTAGGACTTAGCGTTGCATTTTCCCTTCTGTTTTGCTTTCGTATCCTCGTGCTTTCACCTCTCTTGAAAAATATCTACAAATATGGTACTCATCATGGGAGGTATCAACTGTAGAAAAAGAGGTTCTAATAATTTGGCTATATGATTTGAATATAAATGGAAGAATCATCTACGAAAACAAAATTAAAACAAAAGATCTACTTCAATCTATGATAAAATGGAAATATCCAAAAATTGGGTTTATAAAAATTAATTTTGATGATGCTTCTCGAAAGGAAATCTAGGAAAAGTTGGTGGAGGTGGGGTTGTTTTTAAGAAATGGTGAAGGGAAAAAATTATCCTCACTTATTGAGAAACATATAGAACTTCTACTAAAAACCATGAAGAGGCTAGAGATACTTCTTATAGGGTTAAAATTTTGGTAGAAAAGGATGAAAAAATATTTCAATTGAGCAAGACTAAAAAATTATCATCAAGTTATTAATAAAAATGGATGTGGAGACTGGATAAAAAACCAATATTATTGCTGATGTTCATCGTATATTTCTAGAGGTAGAGTAAGCAATGTTTATAGAGCGACGGAAATCATATAGTTGAAAAAGAATTAGAAAAATATGCTATTGATATTTGCTTTCCTTTGAATTTAAAATTTTAAAATCAATTAGCAAGTCAAATTTCATGTCTTTATGCAAAAATTATTTCAGAGATGATTGTAGAAACATACACTTGTAAAAGATATGAAAAAGGAAATATATTTAGAGAAAAATGAATAAATAAAGCGTGATAAAGCCGCATGCTATGGCAAGTTTAATATTTTGGTAATTTGATGGAGTTACTCCTAATAAACCACACATAATCTATTAAAAAAATAATCAATGTTGTACCAAACAATTTTGGGTAAAATACATCATATAATAGATAATTTTATCTACATAATTTCCACATATGTGACCTTATATATCTTTAAACAATTTGAAATCTATTTATCTTCAGTTTTAATTGGACAATCCTAAACTATTATAGTTAAGTAAAATAACCCCCTTGCTTGACATCAAAACTTATCTTTTTGTGTCCAAAACACCCCCGAATCGTTAAGTGTATAAAATACGGTATTCTATGAATATATTTATGCAACTAATTGGAGCTTGGAATATTTAGGAATGTAACAATTTTATTATTTTAATCTTATGATGATTAGTTCTAGATTATTTACTAATGTCTAAGTATAAAAAATAATATGAAATAATGATAGCCCAAAATATGAGGTGGAAAGCAACTAAAATGATGAAGTAGTCATAAAACCACAATCACAACAATAATAAAATATAATATTAAATCAAGGTAATATTTTAGGTCAATACATACTATATGTCAAGTAGTTGATATTCTATAATGCATTTTGATCATAAATTAGCTATGAGTTTTTTTATTCATACTATCACCCTTTAATTTTTTGTTGAAATTTAACCTTATCTAAAAGAGTGTTAACAACTCAATGCTTTCCTTATAGGATTGTTAATATATAAAAAACAAAATATTCACAAAATTACATTCATTCAATAAAAAACTTAGAAAATATAATATTGATGAATATGTGTGTGTGTGTGTATATATATATATATATATATACACACACACACACACTCAAGCAATACAAATAAAATGAATTGTAAAGTTTGATTGATCACATATTACAATGTTTTATCTTCAATATATACAACTTGGATATGAGACTCTTCACATTCACAACTCTTGAGATTTCTACTTTTACTATTTATTCATATTCTAAAATACACTAGGGATATAACTCTTCATATATTTTATAGGGCTTATATTTTTATTGAATCCTAAAAATGATAAACCTATCTTGATTATACATACTAAAAAACATTTACATGAATCTTTTTACACCATATATTTACATACTAGTTACAAACTATACACTCAAATATTTACATTACCTAAAGTAACTATGTACATGGTACTTTACAATATTATTCCAAGTTCTAAATAATATAATACTTCTTACACCCCATGTTACTTTATTTGGTAAGGAGGTCCTTTGTCTTCATTCTTGTGATCCTTCTTAATCACTTCTTGTCCTTATTCATTGATATTGTTTCTTAGACATATTTTTGGTTTTTGTCTTTGTGCTTATTCAAGTATCTGTTTGTCCCCAATACTTTTGGTGGTTGTTACTTGTACCTTTCACGCTCATGCCTTCAATATCCCTTGTTAATTTCTGAGTTTGAAATTGATTTTGTCATGACATTCTCAATACTTGGAAATAAGCCATCAAAATACTATAACTTCCATAATTATTGTCTTATCGTAATCAATATTTTCCATCTTAACATCTTTGAGGTTGGAATACATCACTTCATTTATCAAAATTCCTCATAGTATATTTTTATTTTTACTAAAATTATTTTGGTTTTATTGTTACAAGTATGATCATATGCATTCATGGATTTTAGATCACAAATTCTATCTACCATTTTAGATTTTAGAGCATATTGAATATCAATCCTATGATGAAGATCATGTGTGTCTCTCAATAGTTAAAATTTTTATTTTGGATGAACCTTCATCCTTATTTCACAATCAAAGCTTTATTCATAACTTTGAGTCTTCTTAGGCTAAATCCCCCCATGCTTTCTTTACTACACACTTGATCCCAAGCCTCTAAATAAAACTTCTTCTTCTAGTAAGCCTCAAAATAGAGAAATAAATGCTAGATCTATTCATATTTTTCCAATATTTTTCTTGGGATCTTGAAAAACAACATGAAATAAATGGTAATACTCTAGAGGGTGGATTTAACAAGAATAGATTTTCTTGCTTGTCTTAGTGGAGCACCCTTCCATATGGAAAATTTTATTTGGATTATTTCAACCACCAGGTTCTGTAAAGATGCCTTAGAAACTCCCTTAAACATAGGTATACCAAAATACACCGAAGGAACAAAAGCAATATCACAACCCAAAATTTCAGCAATTCATTACATTTCTTTGTGCATGATATTAATGAACATTTTTTATTTTTTCTGCTCTCATCCTTTCAAGGAAAGTGCTTATTATAAAATATCACCTAGTAGAAGCTATTCTATTTATTTTGAAAGTATTATCATATTTAAAGCAAATATACCATTTCTCTAAGACTAAAGACTTAATATTGTTTTAGTCTTTGGTAAAATATTTCTTATTGTCATTTATAA
>JAQPPZ010005015.1:0-30291 GCA_028583015.1 Wollemia nobilis
CCGTTGGTTACGAATCTGCCATGAGGAAAGGATTTTTGGTTAATGCGCCCAGATTCGCCCACCAGCATGAAAGGCCGGAAGGAAGAGATGCCTTCCGAGCCAATCTCCGGAGAAGGCCGGCTCCTTGGGGGGGGGTCTGATTTAAGCCAAAGGGAACAGGAAAGAAATAAATGAACTGAAAGAGACAAATGTACAGAAAGAGATTACAAATATGTCCAAAGGTTGGTGGGGGGAACTAACAGTACGGGAACACACCAATCACCGCTACTTACTGCATACAAACACAGAGCATGACAAGGAACCGCAAAACCTAGGCGTACTTCCGATACACCAGCAGCCGTATGCACAACTTCAATAGCTCCCTAGCAAACATTCCCTACAAGGAACTAACAAGCTAGGGATCGTATCAATCACCGTATACGTACACCGACAGGGGTAGAAAGTAAACCTAGAGATGTCGGAGCGTGTATATGTGTTAGGCAGAGAGTTTAACCGCACAGCCTCAATGGCTCCCTAGCAAACATTCCCTACAAGGAACTAACAAGCAGGGATCGCATCAATCACTGTGATACGGGCCAGCAACGTCACACATAACTGATGGAACTGCTACCACATCTATTATATGAATGCTTTAAATTAATGAAGTACAGAAGGTGCTTTAAACAAGCAATGCTAGAGGAACCTGATCGCCAAATGCCGAAATGAATCAACGAGCCGCGACACTGGTGGGCCTAAGGCATATAATGAAAGACAAAGATAAAAGAATAAAGACAAGAGAATGTAACTGTGCATACAGATTGTATTCATAAGCGTAAGCACGGCATACAAGAAGCACGTAGTTCCCTAACAAACATTCCCCTTCCACCCTTTACAATGAATTCAAGATGGGCTTTTATAGCCCGAGTCCCACCCGTTACATTAATGGGCACAGAGTCCCAGTCAAACATAAGCTGACAGAAGCGGCGAAAGAGCTGCAAATGCTGACCTTTTGTCGGACTGGGCTGTACCCGCAGGATGGTCTTCCCGGAAGTCGGGCAGCCTACGTGGCGGAGTGCCGGGCAAAACTTCAAGTCGGCAGCTCGCCGGTAGCCGGAGCAGTGAAACCTCGCATCAGCTTTGAATGAGGATATTAACGCAGCGGTGCAGCAGCCCATGCTTATCCCTTTTGGTCGGCAGCCTTGGTTCAAATCCCGAAGCCGGACACTTGTCCGATGATGGGTTATGTCGTAGGACACATGCCCGCCTTAGAGGGCGCCTATCCATCTTCGCTTGGGATCGGGGCTCCTTGGGATGCGTGCAAAAATCGGGCAGCTGGGGAAGGCCTTCAAGCCTTGGTCAAATTCCGGGTTTGTTCCCCTACCGCACACTCGCCAAGGGCGCATTCCGACTCGTTGAGAAGTCGAATCGCGCACAGGCGAACACCGGTGTCCGCCGCCATATGGACCTCGCTCCGGCATTTTATCTTTCTTCTCGCGTTGACCCGCCGTCCGCTAAGGCAAGGTGCGCCCAGAAAGTGGGGCGAAGTACGACTTCGCACCAAAATCGGGCGAAGTGCGCACTTCGCACCCGCACTTAGCCAATTTCGTATAGACTCGCCGGAAAGCCGGAAAATCAACTCGGGGACTCCAAGGAAAAAAAGGGGGAGAGAAAGAGAATGGGAAAGAAAAGGAAAGGGAGAGAAGGAAGAAAAACGGAAGGAGGAAAAGAAGAGCAAAGACCGTTACAAAACAATATTGAAGACATTGCACCCCGTGCAAAATGTGACAACATTTCCGGCGGCTCGCGGGTGTCGAGCTCGCCTCGGCGCAAAGAATCCATGCCTTCATCCTTTGGGTGCAGAGGAACTTACCTCCCCTGCCTTTTGCTGCTCTAACTGTTCTCCTTGCGGCAACTGTTCTTCAGATTCATCTTTGTCAGTTGCCTCATCAGTATCTCCTTCCGAAAGCTCTCCATTTCCTGCTTCTGCCTCGCACATGCGAGTGTACGCCTCTTGGCCGAGCGCCAGTGCTTCCGCTTCGAATGGCTTGCGGTCAGCCTATATCTTCTAATGCTCCGTGAAAAGCAGACGACCGCGTGTGTCGATGGTGAGGTATCTTTTCTCTAACTCCCGAAAATAGGAGCGGATCCCGGAATATCCGGACACCATCCGAGTGACTCGACCGTCTTGAATTGGCTCACCCAGCCTATCAATTTCAGCCGTATCCGCTTCAAAGGACTGCCAATTCTTCTTTACCCGATCTAGGGTGAGGAGCTCGCCATTCTCAACAAAACCCGGACACCCAAGTTCTCGAAAGAGCGTGAAAGGGGGCCGTACAGATATCTCTTTCATGTCCGAATGCGTCAAGCATTCGTCTGGCCACTCTCACCTCTTCAACTTTTCTGAAATATTTGTGCAAGGTCACCCTTGCACCTGCCCATTCTGCAGCCGAATGAGGACACGGGGGAAAAAGGACGCCGCCGCGCTCGCGCTCCCCGAAGATTTATCGCCGTGTCCAGCCATTGCTTTGCCTCGCGCTCGGCCTCCTCTACCACAAGCTTTCCCGGCGTAAACTTCTTGAATCCCGGATGCGAAGTCCAGGACCGCCATCGCCTTAAAGGTATGGGGCTTGCATTCCCTCAACAAACCAGCCCTCATTTCCTTAACTTTTGTCTTTGAAAAGACAACCGCTTGAGATGTTTTCTCCGCAAGCCGCGATCGCGCTCGCTTCAAAGACTCCCGGAGCCGAGAAATCTGCTCCGAGGCCGCTTTCTTTCGGTTGCGGCTCGTTGTCGAGAAGCGGCCAGCCGGGCTTTGAATTCATCTCGCTTCTCGCCGCGCCGTCTTCCACCGCTCGCTGGACCTAGATAGGTCCTCTTCAAGTTGCCTTACTTTGTCCCGCAACGCGAAAAGTTCTTCCCCGCTTCCTCCGCACTCTTGACAAAGAGATTGTCGCCTTTGCGCATGATCGTCCGAATCTCATACTGTTTATCAATGTCGTCAAAGCTTTTCTCCTTTGTCTGGAGCACGTAGTCCGCCTTAGTCATTTCTCGGAGAGGCTTCTTCACTATTGGGATTATTTTCTCCGTTGTAATCACTCTCCTTCCGAAATCATACTTTGCGCGTTTTGCCGGGGCGGCTATCTCTTCGTGTCTCCTCCGCTTCTGTGTCTTGGCGGAAAGAGACGTAATACTCTACGGCTCTCGCTGCCGTGGGCAAGTCATCCGAGTTCGAAGGTCGTCCATAAAATCTGGTTCCCCCAGCCTAGGGATCTGCTGAGACATCTCTCCTACGGGGATGGGATCGGGAGGAACCGGACAGACCTTGGAAGAATCGGCGCTTGTGGGGGCGACCGGGAAATGGAAATGGGAGCGGCTGACACTGTGAGGGTTTGAAGCGGCTGAGGCGGAGGATGTGATGGTGAACGGACAGCCTCAGCACTGACCTCGGGCGAAGGGTTTGGAGTTGTGCTCAGAGAAAGAGAGACGTTAGGGTTCTGAGCAAACTGATCGAAAGAATGGGGACCGCTAGAAGGACGCGGAGACGGGGAGGAGGATGTGGTCATGGCTCGCCCAGATTGAGCGGGGGACTGAGTGGAAGTAGAACTGGGTGAGACTAGAGAGACAGGGACAGCAAACGTACCTGCGGGCTCCGCCTGAGCCGATGCCGGTGGGATGTCTTCGCTTCTTGTCTCGGCGGCTGGCTTGGGACTGCCCAAAGGAATTGCCTCCGCGGCGGCAGGACGCGGCTGCGGCTCGCGACCGGTCGCCGCACCATCGTGCCAGGGTCGCCCGATTTTCTCAACTCTCCTCCGCTTCTTCTCTTCCGGGAACAACCGTCGGATCGGGGGAAGGAGACGGCGGTGTGCAAGCAGTGACCGATGCTCCCACGGTAAACTTGTACCGGGTTTGACTTGCGTAAGGTCCGCCGCGACCGGTCCGTTTCCGGCGGCGCCGGCGCTTTTCTTGCCTCGAGGAAGTGCCTCGGCGCCGCCTTGACTAACTCTTTTCGCCTTTTCGTGCGCCGCCTTAGGAGCCACGGGCCGCATTGGATCGGCCCGGGTACTTGCCGGGCCGGCGCCGGGCAGCTGCCGAAGTGTACAATCGTTTGGGAGGAGACCCACTTTTATAATCCTCAAAGGGGCCTCGGGGAACGTAACCTTGATATGCGAACGGGCGCCAGCTGTCATGATGCCGGTCATAGAGAACCGAGAAGTCGTCATCTACGGCCAGGTTTCTCCTTGTGGATTTATCGTGCTGCGTGCGGCATCTCATTTTCCAAAGATTCAGGAATCTTTTCTTTAGACCAGCTTAAGGCCTCGCAATCTTGGACAGAAATTTTTTGAACCCCGGAGATGAGAAGTGATGGTCCGGGTTTCGCTTGGGGTCATATGTCACCTCCTCGCAGAGAAATCCCGCCGTGGGGGAGAAGCTTCCATTAATTCAATCTCCCACTCAAGGTCCACATGGACCACGTCGCATCTATCTTCGGTTATATCCCGGGGCACAAATGTGCAAACTTTCCCCTTATCCCATGAGGGTCATACTTCCAGCCACTGCGGCAAAGAAACCAAGCCAATCCGGGACAGCGCTTGCTCTAGGTAGACATGTTGTCCTACCTCGCAATCTCAACGTTGGCCCAGGAAAGAGGGTATTGGAAAATCTGTCCTCTTTTCTTCCCTAGGCCAAACTCTTCTTCCACATAGTCCATCTGTCGGGCAACCTCCATCCCGACCGTATGCTCGAGCACCAATAGGGCAGCAAATAGGGTTTGCCCTTGAACCCGTAGATTCCGATCACAATCCCCCGCGTCGCCTAAAAACGTCCCCGAGCTTCTGATTTATCAAAGCACTCGTCATTTCTCTCGGGGAACGGGGGATTTCACTTTCGGTGAAGACTGACATGACGAATCCCAGAAAGTTGAAGTTGAACTTGTAGTAGGACCCTTTCCGGTATAAGTCATCCGTCCAGTTATAGACGGGCCGGGGCTCTCCCTCTCGTTAACCTTCTTCAGGTTCAGGATCGGCATTTGGGGGTGCAGATGGTACAAACAAAGCCGAGCCGTAACGGAACCGAAACGAAAATCGGTTGATCGCCTCTTTCGAATCTTCAACAGTCTGGAATGAATGGCGAAGCCGCCCACCGCCTGAGCCGAAAGAGATGGGGCGCTTTCCGCTCCGCCGCGCCGCCGGTTCGTAAGATTCTCCACACAGAGGCATTCTCGCAGCCGCCACTGGTACGGGTGCACCAGCTCATCGGAGTCGCAGTCGAGGATCCATGCCAAGATGGTATATAGATACTTGCTCTGAAATTTCGCCAAAGGCATGGGGCCAGTCGGCCATTGTCCGGCTGGAAGCGGGGCGTTGAGCTCTGAATTGAGGAAATCCCTCATTCGCTTGGTGTGCGTGAAACGTCCCGCTTGTTCGCCCAGACTGATTTTTCTGAGGATGGTGCCGGAGTCATACTCCAGCCCCGGGGCGAAAGCCGGTCGCACAGCCTCCTCGCGCAAGTGCGAACAAGGGTTTGCCAACGGAACTCGCAGATTTGCTCGGAAGCCGGTTTATAATGTCTAACAATTAAGTCTATCACCTCCGGCATTGGTGGACAGGAGGGCACATGAATCAAGAGATTTGATTTGTACGCCGCTCCAAAATGATGGGAGGGCGAAACTTTGTCGCCCCAGCTCTCCACATTCGCTCGCACCGAGTTAGGCTCATGGAAAACAAGCCGTCCACATATCCTCGCTGTAATTCACCGGAGGTGGTGGGGATTGCCCACGCCGTACCTTCTTCGTCCGGCCTTTGACTTTTTCTCTCGGCGGAGGATCGCCTTTGAAAACTCCTGGCCGCGGCAAATCCCCTAGTTCGCTGCTTTCGCTGGACCGCGCTGACACGGGCCTTTTTCCCTTGTCCATCTCTGCGAGTCAGCAATAATGACAGTTCAGCCGTCTCGCAACAAATTTCGCTATCGTAGGAATAATTAGCACCGTCCGAGGAATAATCTCTCGCAACTGGAATGTTGGCATGATTCTGACCCCCTTTTCTAGATAAAAACAGCGCCATTAATGCAACGCAGGAGGGGTAGGTCGGCTGAGTTAAAACCCTTGGTGGCTGCGCAGGAGAACGTTTGAGAAAAGACGCGCCCCGGCAGACGTGCCTTGCTTCTTTAGTTGCATTTTTCCTTGAAAAACGCGCAATCATTAATTCAGCGTTGGGGACTGCACCATGGCTGACGTTGCCGCCACCACTTGGGCACACTGCTCAAGACAAAACCTTTGGCGCGGAAACCCAGATTAAAACAAGTGCAAGCGCGCCTTGGGCCCAGCTTGGGGGTTTTTGAATTTTTCGTTATTATTTTTCTTTTGAAACGCGTCCCAACGCTGGCCCGGAAAACTAGGCGCAGCCGGCTTCGCCCGGTTGGGCGCGGCCCGACTCGCCGGCGAAGTCGGACTTCGCCCGACTTCGGGCCAGTTCGAACTTCGCGCGAAGCGCGGCTTGAACTCTTTGCTTGCTTGCTGCGCCCAAGGCTTCGGGCGCGGTCTGGGTCTTTGCCGCCTTTGGGCTTCACACATCTTTGCAACCTTCGCCCGTTGTCCGAACTGCGCAATGCGATGCTGACTTTGTTCGGACTTCGGCCGAGCTTGGTGCGAGTGCGAACTTCGCGCGAAGTTCGCGCTTCGCACGAGAATAGAGCGCAGCGCGCACTTCGCGCGAGCGCTGGCCGAAGTCAGGCTTCGCTGCGAAGTTCGCACTTCGCGCAAACTTTGCGCGCAGTGCGTACTTCGCACGAAGGGTTGCGCAGTGCGTACTTCGGTCAAAGGATGAGCGGAGCTTCTTCTTGGTGTGCTTCAGTGTTTTCTCGAACAAACTTCGCAATTCGGCTGGGCCGAAGTCAGGCTTCGCTGCGAAGTCGGGCTTCGGCCAACACTTAGTCGATTTTTTGCTCTTTTTCTCCTTTCTTTCTCTCGCATAGCCGAACTTCGCCCTCCTCGCGGGCAACGACGCACTTCGCCGCGAAGTCCGTCTTTCTCTCCCATGCCGCATTTAAGCTCAAAGAAGGAAAAAATAAACCGAAAGCTAAAACCGGAAACTATACATGCGGGGAAAAATAAAAAACACAAGGAAAAATTTTTACAAGGAAGGGCCACTCGGCGCCTTCAACAACGATAAAGCTTCAAGTGGAACCCGTTGACGGGGATGGGGAGGAGCCGACCCTCCATATCCGAAAGTATGTAGGCATTGAACCGATTCACCCGGCAATCCGATAAGGGCCCTCCCGCAGAGCGTCAAATTTTCCGTGATTACCCGGTTTTGCCTTGTATGAGTCCCACTTCAAGCACTGTGTCCCCGACTTCGAAAACTCGGGCAATGGTGCCTTTGGCAAACCAGCCTTTAGTGGCCGCAATGTGATCGGCGAAGGCCCGGTATGCACTTTCTCTCGTCTTCTTCCAACCTGCAGGAGTTGGCACAATCTGTCGTCTACCGGGTCTCCGCTGCTCCTGTCTTCATCAACCATCCACAGGGCGGGGATTTCAATGTGTGATGGCATAACAGCTTGCTTGCCATAGACGAGCGCGTAGGGGGACGTCTTGAGGGATTTCTTGAACGCAACTCTGTCCGCCCACAGCGCCCGGTTCAGGAGCAAGTGCCAAGTCCGCTTATTCTTTTCAATGGTCCTCCGGAGAATTTTCAGGAGGTTCTTGTTAGTAGACTCGGCAAGGCCATTCCCCTGCGGGTAGTAATTAGAAGACATCTTGTGATAGATGCCAAGTCCGCTGGTGTACTCCGTGAGTACGGCGCCTACAAATCCCGGACCGTTGTCCGTCACAATCGACTCTGGAACCCCGAAGCGGGTAATCATGCTCTCAATGAACCTGATGACCGTTTCTTGGTCGGCGTTCTTGGTCGGGATCGCCTCCGTCCACCGTGTGAAATAGTCGAGAGTCGTGAGAATAAACTTGTGGCCGGCGGAGGAGTTAGGGGAAATCACCCCAATGAAGTCTAGACCCCATTGCCGGAACGGAGCTTCGGCTTGAATCGGCTGAAGGGGCAGGGGTGCTTTTCTCGTTTCGGCCAAGATACCTCGGCATTGATCACATTTGGCGCAGACCGCATACGCGTCTCGCGAACGTAGTGGGCCAATAGTATCCAGCCCTTATTATTTTTAAGGCCGTTGGCCTTGAAGAATGGTGACCCCCATGCATCCCGGAATGAAATTCTCCGAGGATCCTAGGCTGGTCGGATTTTATGACGCACCGCAACAGGATGCCGTCAATGTTTCTGAAGTAAAGCCCCTCGGGGCGAAGAGTGTACCTTAGTGCACCTAGCCGAAATCTCCTTCGTTGTGAGGCGTTCAGGTGATCGGGACATCTTCCGGTGCATAAGTATCTCACCAGTTCATCTGTCCAATCACTCCCCTCCGATAAGGAGTTGGCTAGGTAGATGCGTGTCGCCGTGTCCTCCCACTTGCAGCGGAGATGCCGGCCACGGCGCTTCGGGCCAATTCCCGACACAAGGCTCGGCCTCCGATAAGCTTGGTGGGCCGTACTTCGATGTCAAACTCCCGGATCTTGGCAATCCATCCCGCTCTCTTGTGACCCGGTTCTCCTTGCAAGATGAAACCGCGAACATCGGGGTGAATCACAAAGACAAGTGGTCTTACTCTGGGAGACAAAGTGCCTGAACTTTCGAAGGGACTTCATGACCGCATGGACTTGCCGCTCTATAAAATTGTACTTCTCTTCGTGCGGCAAAATCACTTGGCTTAGGAACGCAATGGGGCGCTCCTCACCGTCGTCTCCCTTTCGAGTCGGATCGCAGCCGTAACTTTCGGGTTCTCCCACCGCATACGTGATGAAGTCCTTGGAGTAGTCCGGGTTTGTCAACACCGGAGCTTGCGCAACTCGAGCCTTGATTTCCTCGAAAGCTTGCTCTCTCTCATCACCCATTCGTAAGGTGTATCTTTCTTCAACAGCTCGGCCATAGGCTTGATCACTCGTGCGAAGTCCGGGATGAACTTCCGCACGAAGTTAATCCGACCGAAGAAGGACCGCAGCCCTTTTTATCGGTGGGGCCGGCAAGCGAACGAGGGCTTCTCGCTCCGTCGTGGTCAATGGCGAGGCCTTCCTGGAGATGACATGTCCCAAGCAGCTTTCCTTCCTTTACCGCGAAGACGTACTTCTTCGGGTTTATAGAGATGCCGAATTCTCGACAACTTTCAAATATCCGCCGTAGTGCGAAACATGATCTTCTCGTCTGGTGAGAGAAAACACTCATGTCATCAAGGTAGATGACAATAATCTTGTTGAGCAGCTTTCCTAAGGCCAGGTCCATGGCCCTTTGGAACGTGGCACCAGCATTGGATAAGCCAAACGGCATGCGCCGATAGGCGAACGTCCCCACTTCGTGGTAAACGCCGTCTTATGCCGGTCTTCGTCTTTGACCCAAATCTGGTTGTAGCCGGAAAATCCATCTAAAAGTGAAAATCTCTCGGGCTCCAAAGAACGATATGTAGAATCAGGTCGATTTGGGGAAGCGGATAGTGGTCCCTGAGGGAAGCCCGATTTAGGTTTCTGAAGTCGACACAGAGACGTATGTCGCCATTCTTTTTCCTCACGGGCACCAAATTCGCGACCCAGGATGAATGTTTGATGGGGTAGATGATTTTGGCCTCCAGAATCTTCAAGAGCTCGGTCTTCATCATGGCCTCAATCTTTGGATTTACGGCCCTTTGCTTTTGTCGGAACGGCTTGGCGCCATCCTCTAGCTCGATGGTATGCTGGATGACAGATCCGTCATACCCCTCAAATCCTCGTAGCACCTGGCCACGATGTCGGGGAACTCCCCGGCACAGATGATCTAATCCGCACCAGCCTCCTCCGACGTGCGACCGCTCCGACCTTGATGGTTTTACCGGGTTCGAGCTCCTGTGTCAGGATACCGCCTCGGGTCTACTTTGATCCCGTGGGATATTGCTCGTCATTTCGATCAAAGAGACTCTCTAATGTAATCATCCTTTTGGGACGTGATTATTCCGAGAATCGTATCAACCCCTCATATTGCTCGTCATCGTGGTCTCTACCTTCGATTACACACACTTCGTTAACTAGGAATGTGACGATCTCCTCGTCACACCTGAATACCCGCTGTAAGGTATCCCTATCGTGCACGTAAGGCCTCGTAAATGGTGCGGACCGGCTTCAGCTTCGGACGACGTCTTCACCGAACGCACTGGCTCCAACGTACGCCGTAATATCGCCGTGCTTGTTTCTCTCACGTGATATTGCCTTAACGTTCAATGAGTCAAACGATTCCATCGAGTCCCGCACCCGATTGCGGTACGCTCTAAGATAGTGATGCTTAGACGCGCATTTATTCGTAACTTGATGACACACTAACTCGAATCTCCGAAAATTTGGAGATGCTTGATTCCGAGCCTTTCCGCCTTTCGCACCCAAGCACGTGGCTTCGTATTCCGCCGAATTGTTAGTACACTCCGTGCCAGCCCGTAGGCATAGTCCCTCCGGACTCCGGCTGGGGAAACCAGGAGGACCCCCGCACCGGCGCCATTCTTGCAACGCGCGCCGTCAAAGAAAAGCTTCCACAGCCTCTTCGGGTGCAGGTCCTACTTCCTTCGCAACGGACACGTCAAGCTCCTCGGGCCGCTTAATGGAGTAACACCTCGCTCCGTCCCGATTACAAGATTGAAGTCTTGCAACGAGAACTCGTCTTCAAGCCGTAGCACTTCGAGAGCTTGCTCGGCCGCTCCATCGTCACCGCTTCTTCCTTCCGACAACCGGACCATGCAGCCCATCTCTCCTCCGGTATCTTGTCTACTAGAAAAGGGGAAGGCTTCTCATTGAAAATTTTCGGTCTCCTTCCTTTGAAGGGCACTTCCATGTGCGAGTAGTCTAGAGACAGTACCCGCCCAACTTCGGCAGCTGAACTCCCGAGAGAGACACATGCCGAAGTAAGGCTCCAGGTCAACAATCACGACCTCTTGGATGACCACAATGTCGAGAGCTTTGTGCAACCGGATAGGGATGTCCTTTATGACACCAACCGTCTTGACAGGGGTGCCGTCTAATTGCAAGACACCTTGGCTGCTCCGTGTGTATTCCATCCCGATCTCATCGCAGACGGCCTTCGGCATCACAGCCGAGGAAGCACCGTAATCCACCATGCAGCTAGGAACTATGTGCCCTTGCATCCGCAAAGACGGATAAAAGGGTGGCGGTCCTGCTCTTCCCAAGTGGCAGGAGACTCGCCAAAGGTTGAACCAGGACAGCAGCCGCATCCGCTTGCCGTTCTTCATGTTCTTCGCTGATTCTTGCAAGCAGATCTACCCGGCCCGGAAGCGTAAGAGCATCGTACATGCCGATTCCGCGCAGAGTCTTCTTTAACTCGTCTACAATGCCGTAGCCCGAGGTACTAGCTCCTTCCGCCGGTTTAGCCGGTTCATACCTCGGTCCGGCATCGTTGGGTGGCCTCAACTCGCCGTCTCTTGGTCGAGACGGGTACTTCAGCCTTCTCCCCGGGCTTGTTCTTTGGTTTCGGCTTGGGGGCTGAAGTACAGGAAGCTTAGCGGGAGTTGGGGCCTTTGCTGGAGGCTTAGCTGGAACAAGCAGCGGCCTTTGCCGGAGAAGGTTTAGCGGGAGCTTTATCTTTGGACGCCTTCTCCCGGGCTGTGTAAGGCCACAGCCGCTAGGGACGGTGGCAGCCCCATCGGGCCGCGGTTTTTCTCTTCTCGCGTATACCCGCAAAGGTTTAGCCGCGTCCGCAGCCTTTCTTTTCTTCCTTGGCGGGCGTCACCGGATTCTCTTCTCGGCAGTGGCAAAATTGGCCTCGCCGTCCAAGATCATGTACAGCCTCATCATCTTCTATAGTGCCGCCGGCCAAGGTCCGGATGTAGTGCCGGTGCAAAGTGCGCCTTCCTCCGAATGCGGGTCATTGCACGTAGTGCACCGGCTGACCCGGTCGGGAGGACCAGGTGGGTCATCTATAGCAAGATTTCTCGGAGGCGGACGCCTCGCGGTTGGTTTTCTCGGGGCTTTATCTTTTGTCGCGCCGGTGGCGCATACGGCCTTCTAGGAGCAAAGTCCATTTGGGCCTGCTTCTTTTTCATAGCGGTCATGTCATTGGACATGGCATGATATCCGGAGGCCAAAGCCCGCACTTCTTGTAGAATCGTGTTCTGGATGCTGCTGCCGAGAGGCGGCAACTGTGCCGGTGGAGGCAAAGCGGCCAATGGAGGAGGGTTAGAATAAGACGCATACTGCGGGGGAGCAGGAAGCGCCGGAAAATGCGGAGCGGGAGGAGGCGGATGAGGGTAATGCAACTGAGGCGGGCCGTATTGAGTTACGACCGGCGCCGGATTCCACTGCGGCTGGGGTTGCTGCCCTGAAGTAGACGGCACACCACCAGGGCGTAAGGATACCGCGATCCGGGAAAGTCGGGATGAATCGGCTCCTCGCACTCGGACGGAAGCCCGCCGATGGAGATAATGTCGCCTTCAGCCTTGTCGGGCAGCCTTCGTATAGTGCAGGAATTCGTCAATTCGGGCGATCTTCAACAGCAGGCATATGTCTGAGTTGAAAGACCTCAGATAGTAGTGAGCAGCCATGCCGGCTGAAGGCCGAAGTTCGCGAGGTACCCGTTTCCAGGATCTCGCAAACCTAATGTTAAAATCGGACACCTCCTCTTGAGGATGCCTCCGGATTGCTTGGAACCGATGCGAGAGAGAGGTAGGATCAGCAGACTCGTTGCATCCTTTTACGAGCCTCCCGGCAAGCCGGGCCACCCAAATGATGGATCCCTCTCGGCGCCGATCTCCACCAGGAGAGAAGCTTTCCCCCGGGGAAAGGGCCAGCAGACGGGTCTTCACACTTTCATCGGTGATGGTATGCGGTGCAGGCCGTGGCAAGGATGTCCCGGATGTGCTCGTACGCCGTCTTACCGTAGCCGTCGTATGTGGGAATAGACTTTAAAGCAGCAGGGGGCACAGCTTGCTGACCGATCAGGGCCAAAGGCCTCGTAGAGTCCACCGCCGGGAAGAGATCATCGTCATTCGGCTGTTGAGCAGCCATTTCTTCTTCTTCTCCGCCGTCGGTTGTGTACTCGGTGTCGGTACTTTCCGAGGATGCAGGATTTTCCTCTTCCTCGGCCTCTTCTACTTCGTACTCGGCTCTTCCGACCTCAGCTTCGGCCTCTTCTTGATCTCACCTCGGCTTCGTCGAAACGAGCTCGCGGATCAGCCAGCCTGGGTATCTCGCCTCGAGCGTGGATGTCTAGTTCGTAGAACTCAGTCGGGCTTCTCGGATTTCTTGTTCGCCACCTTCTCGTGTGCATGAAGGTGACAGGACCGGTCTTCTAGACTCGTAGGATTTGTTCGTGCAGTAGTCGCCAGTGTTCGTATTTGGAACAAGAATGAAGCGAACACCGGTGCTTCGATTCTCGTCTGGGGTGAGAAACTTCCTTGTCTCACCAAGAGCTCAGAACCGTCGGCGCCGGTGGAGACCGATCGGAAAATCTCTCGTCGGATGTGGGACCCGTGTTCCGCCGAGCGGGTCGAAGAACCGTTGCGCTAGGTGGAAACCGGACGGGTACTCTTTCTTTAAATCGTGGGACAAGCGTCCCACCGGCGTGCCGAGAAACCGTTGGTTACGAATCCGCCATGAGGAAAGGATTTTTGGTTAATGCGCCCGCATTCGCCCACCAAAGATGAAAGGCCTGAAGGAAGAGATGCCTTCCGAGCCAATCTCCTGAGAAGGCCGGCTCCTTGGGGGGGGTCTGATTTAAGCCAAAGGGAACAGGAAAGAAATAAATGAACTGAAAGAGACAAATGTACAGAAAGAGATTACAAATATGTCCAAAGGTTGGTGGGGGGAACTAACAGTACGGGAACACACCAATCACCGCTACTTACTGCATACAAACACAGAGCATGACAAGGAACCGCAAAACCTAGGCGTACTTCCGATACACCAAGCAGCCGTATGCACAACTTCAATAGCTCCCTAGCAAACATTCCCTACAAGGAACTAACAAGCAGGGATCGTATCAATCACCGTGATACTTACACCGACAGGGGTAGAAAGTAAACCTAGAGATGTCGGAGCTGTGTATATGTGTTAGGCAGAGAGTTTAACCGCACAGCCTCAATGGCTCCCTAGCAAACATTCCCTACAAGGAACTAATAACAGGGATCGCATCAATCACCGTGATACGGGCCAGCAACGTCACACATAACCGATGGAACCGCTACCGCATCTATTATATGAATGCTTTAAATTAATGAAGTACGGAAGGTGCTTTAAACAAGCAATGCTAGAGGAACCCGATCGCCAAATGCCGAAATGAATCAACGAGCCGCGACACTGGTGGGCCTAAGGCATATAATGAAAGACAAAGATAAAAGAATAAAGACAAGAGAATGTAACCGTGCATACGGATTGTATTCATAAGCGTAAGCACGTTACAAAGAAGCACGTAGTTCCCTAACAAACATTCCCCTTCCACCCTTTACAATGAATTCAAGATGGGCTTTTATAGCCCGAGTCCCACCCGTTACATTAATGGGCACAGAGTCCCGCCAAACATAAGCCGACGTAAGCGGCGAAAGAGCCGCAAATGCCGACCTTTTGTCGGACCGGCCGTACCCGCAAAGATGGTCTTCCCGGAAGCCGGGCAGCTACGTGGCGGAGTGCCGGGCAAAACTTCAAGTCGGCAGGCTCGCCGGTAGCCGGAGCAGGTGAAACCTCGGATCAGCTTTGAATGAGGATATTAACGCAGCGGTGCAGCAGCCCATGCTTATCCCTTTTGGTCGGCAGCCTTGGTTCAAATCCCGAAGCCGGACACTTGTCCGATGATGGGTTATGTCGTGAGACACATGCCCGCCTTAGAGGGCAGCTCTATCCATCTTCGCTTGGGATCGGGGCTCCTTGGGATGCGTGCAGAAATCGGTGCAGTCGGGGAAGGCCTTCAAGCCTTGGTCAAATTCCGGGTTTGTTCCCCTACCGCACACTCGCCAAGGGCGCATTCCGACTCGTTGAGAAGTCGAATCGCGCACAGCGAACACCGGTGTCCGCCGCCATATGGACCTCGCTCCGGCATTTTATCTTTCTTCTCGCGTTGACCCGCCACCGCTGCAAGGGCAAGGTGCGCCCAGAAAGTGGGGCGAAGTACGCACTTCGCACCAAAACTGGGCGAAGTGCGAACTTCGCACCCAGACTTAGCCAATTTCGGATAGACCCTGCTGGAAAGCTGGAAAATCAACTGGGGGACTCCAAGGAAAAAAAGGGGGGAGAGAAAGAGAATGGGAAAGAAAAGGAAAGGGAGAGAAGGAAGAAAAACGGAAGGAGGAAAAGAAGAGCAGCACTGTTACAAAACAATATTGAAGACATTGCACCCCGTGCAAAATGTGACAACAGTAACAAGCGGACCTGGAATCTGCTCCTAGACCAGGCACTATGGGCAAACCACACCTTCGTCAAAAAGTCAATCAAGACATCACCATACTCATTGGTGTATGGGAAGGAGGCAGTTTTGCCTACACACGTTGAGATGCCTGCACTTTGGATGTTAGACGATGAAAGGGAAGACCTTGATCCCATGGATGTCAGATTGGCTCAATTGTTGAAGTTGGAGGAAGATCGGGATAAAGGTTATGAAGCTTTCACGAAGCATGTCGAGACTACTAAGAGATGGTTTGAAAAAAGAGCCACTGCCCGTGCCTTCCAGGTCGGGGATATAGTGTTAAAGTGGGATGCATGGAAAGTGAAGTCGGGGAATCACGACAAGTTTGACGCCTTCTAGGAAGGCCCTTTCCAGATTGCCCAGGTTAATCAAGTGAACTCTTTCATATTGCAAGACATGGAGGGCCGCACCTTACCCATACCTGTCAATGGTCTTCATCTGAAGGCCTACCACCGGTAAAAAGCATCAGTGAATTTGTTTGTGTCTATAAGTTCATTTTGCTGTTTTGATTCATATTTTCCGAATGTATATATGTTTTTCGCTTTAAAGCAAATAATTGTGCTCCAAAGTCAAGCATTTTCATTCCTCCAGAGTATAAACAGAACAATCCAGGTTTTTCCCAGCAAAGGAGAGTGCTTTGATGAAGTTTTGCAGGAGAGGTTTCACTAGATATTTTGGGCGAAGTAGGGTTTAGCCCGTATCCGGAGCGAAGACGAAGTTCGGCCAAAAATTGAAGCGAAAGCTGGGTTTACGTGGCAGGAAAAAATGTTTTATCTTTTGGACCTCGAAAGGTCTAAGGTTTTCCTGACAAAGGTCCGAAAAATCAAGTTCATCGGAGATGCACCCCGAAAATGAGCTCCGGTCGTTGGAGGGGTGAAAGGGAGAAGGTCGTGCACGTAAAAGCACAACCGAGCTTCACTTTTTTACAAGGCGAAGCTAGAGTTTGCCCGAATTTTGGGGCAAAAAGCAGGTTCAAAGACTTAGCCGCGAGAGCAGTTTTGAACGCAAGGACTGTTCACAACCTTTTCGCCAGACTTCGCTCACTTTTTGGAGCGAAGCTAGGGTTCGCTCCCTTGAGGAGCGAAACGCAACTTTAGAGCAAGAAAGGGCCAAAATTTGCTAAGGCCCCACCCTGGTGCCACGCTTCGCGCTTCCAAGGGGCGAAAGATAGGTTTTGCCCAGTTTCAAAGCAAGGATGAGAGTTGGACAGGAGTTTGGGGCAAAGTCTACTAGAGCAAAGCGCTGTTGTTGTAGCTTGAAGGGCCCATTTCGGGTGGCTTGGTTCCCGAAGCTGGAATTCGTTTGAGTTTTGACCAAACCACCTCCTCCATGGGTTGTTCGATATGAACATAGTGATGCACAAAAAAGGGCGACGCCTGTTTCGAATCCCAAGATGCACATTTTAAAGGTGAGTAAATGGCGCGCATTCTAGAATAGGTCGTTAGGAAAAAGGATAGCGCATCGGTATCGAAAAACAAAGAATTTATCTTTTCAAGGAGGATTGTGCAAGGGAACCGTGCAACCACCAATGGCGAAGGATTTGTCTCTACTCACGTCCAACTTCGGGCATTTACTCCGAGTGTGCGCCATTAATGGAGTAAAACCACCCAGGGCCATTAAAAAGATAACGCTCCAGGTTGCTCAGCCATTTGATTTTCTGAAATTTGCACTGCACTGCGTTAAGAGCCCTAAACAAAGGAATTCGCTTGTAATTGCCAACATACTCGTGTGCCTCCACAATTCGCCATGGGAAAGAAAGATACCGAGAAAAAGACAGGCGCCCAGAGGCGGAGGTTTGAAAAAACCAGAAGGCGAAAGGAAGCGCAAAGTAGAGAAAGAACAGAAGAAAAAAGAGAAAAAGAAAGAAGAGAAAAGGCACAGGTCGGAGAATGCAGACGAGCAATCGGAAGAAGAATCTGAAGAGCAGTCGGTTCCTCCACTTGTCGATAAATTGAGAAAATTGAGAGATGGGGTACTTTTTAAGAGCATCAAGCAGCTGCGACAAACCATTGATGAAAGGCTAGCAAAGGTCTGCTCTGAGAGTGCAAGGACAACGGCGTACTATTCCAACCTATACTGGTTCTTGTGCACTCCCATACACAACTGCCCGGAGCTACTATGCACGATTGCTAGATACTATAACTCGCTGACCAGGTAGGTTCGGGACGCGAAGGGGAACAAACTACTTGCAATCTTCTTAGATGACGTCCATAACGTCTTTGCTCCAGGGCAACTGCCGCCCACCGATTATATTCTTAGAACAATCAACACTGATGAGCATACTAGCAGATACCAGCCCACTCAGCAGATGCGGCTGTTCATGGAGTCTCAGTTGAGGAAGCAGTTACCGCCCGACCAGTTGCCGGAAATGCCCATGTCCCTTAGGCATTTTGGAAGCCTTGACATATTTTCAATGCTAGCCTGAGTACTGGGTCTCTCTACTGACACAACAGTGTACCCATATCAGGTCGCTCTTGCATAATGCATCTCACACGGGGATTTTTACGCTCTTGATGCCATGGGGCCAAATATGAAGCCCATATTCTTCGACTGGGCAATGGGTGGCGCGTAGTGTGCACACTCGGTTGAAGGACCCGAGAAAAGGGGGTGACCTATCTTTCAGGCCCTATTCGTTCATGGCATGGCTATTTTTCTATCATATGCATCATAAATTCGCCTTTATCCCCACCAGTCGCACCGACAAGGAGGGAAGAGCATTGCTAGTATATCAGTGGACTCCGGTTCTGTCCAAGGAGTCTTACTATGTGTTCAATTAGGCGTTTCTCAGCCCTGCCCTTGCACTTATCTACGACTCCTGTCCCCGCGTCCCACCAGTAATGAGAGACGATGTGATTCAACGCAGGATGGGTGACACTTTTCAGCTCACGCAAGGCTTCGTCCTCAGAATCTTTGGGTTTACTGGTAAATCCTTTTTGCTTCCGTATTATACCACAGAATATCTGTTCGCTTTGGAGGTTGCCCGGCAGAGTGACTACGCAGATGATATCTTCGGCTAGGGGAGGAAATAGGGGCATTCATGTAATTTTCCCTTCAAATGGGGTGATATTGAAGTTAACACTATCGGGCAAAATGAGTTCCTTGCTGCAACTCTTGAAGAGTTTGGCCTGATCGAACTCCCCCACCGATGGAAATATGATCCCTTGGATGTATTCAGAGATTTCCTTGGGGCAAAGAGCTTCCACATTTGCCCCCACCCGAAGATCTTGGAGGAGTGCAACAACCTGTCCGGACGTGACCTTGAATGGAATATCGAGAGGATGCAATCCCTCCCGCCATGGCTGGATTTTTACCACATAGAGGCAGAGTACGACCTGGCCCGAAATTCGTCGCATGACCCCGCTTCCAAATTCTTCAGAAATATGGCAGATAAATTAAAGGGTTTGGGTTGGACTGAGGAAAAAATCTCTAACCGGTGGATTATGAGGGTCCACCACAGAAAAGAGGCGTCTGATAAAACCCTCGTGATCGACACTCAGTTTTCTAACATCTTTGATGCAACCTACGACATGTGGCAGCCAATTCTTTTCATGAATATTGTGTCTCAGGTACCCAAAGTTTCGAGAGAATAGAAGAGGTACCAGAGCAGTAGGAGCAACCAGTCGAGCAGGGTACGGGATCCGGCCATCCTATCAAGGAAAACACGCAGTAGCCTAAGGAGCAAGATAGGCCACCGAAAAGATCAGTTGATGAAGCATAGGCGCCTCCTAAGGCGAAAAGCCCTAAGATCAAAATAACTCGCTCTTCTGTCAATTCCCCTTCAGAGAAGCATGACAACCCGAGCACAAGCGCTTCTGCTCCCACAGTCACACCACAAGAGAAGATAGAAATTGTTGACGTGGAGGAAGACACTCCAGCTGAAGAAGGGAGGGCAAGTCAGAGCCCCGTCACGCAGGTATTCTCTTTCCCTTCCCTCTTCTTCTAAACTCCCGACCATGGTGTCTCCCGCTATTAGTGTCTGCTTTGCCCTTAGGCAGCGAATCCACATCTGCCATCCCTCTTGCAATCTCCCATTCGTTAATCGAAGTCCGATACCCCTTTTCTTCGTAGCTTATTCCCCTAGTGTTTGGTTCGTACAATTTGGTCCCCAATGCATTCGAAGTCTCTGCATCCGTTGAGCTAGGCACCACTGGCCAAGACCCTTCACCGCCCCCCAGCCCTTCGTCTACATTGGACGCCCTAATCGAAGTCCCACCTTCAAACCCTAGTGGTCCGCTTCCTACCACTCAAACCTCAACGCCTCCAATAGTCACCGAAGTGCCTATCTCCACCATCCTCGATTTATCTGCAGAAGCCCTTCCTCGATAGGATCTGTTCCTTTACGCACCCATGTTTGGAGAGATGGAGCTCTTGGAGAAAGAGATGGAAATGATAGAGGAGTTCCCTGTAGCGGAAAGCCTGTACCAGGTGCACTAGAGCTCATCCAAGTGGATCAAAGATATCAAGAAGAGGAAAGCGCATCCCTTCCAGAATTGAAAAGCGTGCCATTTTCAATCCTCAAAAAATGGAGCTGCACAAAATCAAAAAGATCCCAAAAGTACCGAAACCCCTGGAGGAAATGATGTCCTCAGATTACACTTATCAGCGCACCATCAAGGACCTGAAAACAGTTGATGTGGCAAATGAAATAGGGGCCATCCAGGTCAGGGCAAGTACAGTCTACTTGCACCACGAGCATATCAGAGATCACTGCTTTGCAGCGGAAAATGAGAAAGAGAAGATGGAAGAAACCTTGGCGCGAGTACAGGCACAGTTGGAAGACTTGAAGGATGAAGCAGTGTTGAGCAAGGTGCAGCAACAGTATTGTCATTGTTGTCAACACAGTCAGATAGATTAGTTGATTCAGTGGACAGCAAGTTCAGATGCTCAGAAGCTATTCAAATGCAGTGGACAGGAAGTTCAGAAGCAATTCAAAGTCTGTACAATACTTTTCCAAGAAGACAGAAGTTTCCCATATGCAAAAAATCAAAGAAAAAGACAAGTAAGAAAAGTGTCGCAATATCGCGACATATTCAGAAAGCAGGAAAAAGTATCGCGATTTCGCGACATATTGGAAGAGAGAAAAAGCAGGAAAAAGTATCGCGATTTCGTGACATATTGGAAGAGAGAAAAAGCAGGAAAAAGTGTCGCAATTTCGCGACATGTTGGAAGAAAGAGAAACAACAAGAAAAAGTGTCGCGATTTCGCGACATGTTGGAAGAGAAGAAGGCAAGTTGAAAAACTGTCGCGATTTCGCGACATGTTGGAAGAGAAAAAGGCAAGTTGAAAAACTATCGCGATTTCGCGACATGTTGGAAGAGAAAAAGGCAAGTGGAAAAACTGTCGCGATTTCGCATGTTGAAAGAAAACGGGTAAGGAAGGAAAACTATCGCAATTTCGCGACATGCTGCAGAAGAATGAGTTAGAAAGAAAAACTGTCGCGATTTCGCGACATGCTGTAGAAGAATGAGTTAGAAAGAAAAACTGTCACGATTTTGCGACATGCTGCAGAAGAATGAGTTAGAAAGAAAAACTGTCGCGATTTCGCGACGTGTTGCAGAAGAAAGAGATAGAAGTGAAAAGTGTCACGATTTCGCGACATGCTGCAGAAGAAAGAGTTTGAAGTGAGAACTGTCGCGATTTTGCGACATGTTGTAGAAGAAAGAGCAAGAAGTGAGAACTGTCGCGATTTTGCGACATGCTGCAGAAGAAAGAGTTTGAAGTGAGAACTGTCGCGATTTCGCGACATGTTGCAGAAGAAATAGCAAGAAGTGGGAACTGTCACGATTTCGCGACGTGCTGTAAAAGAAAGTGTACGGAAGCAGAAAGTGTCGCGATTTCACGACAAAAATAGAAAGCAAGACATCGAAGGCAGAACTATCGCGATTTCGCGACAAAAGCAGAGAAGTATACGAAGGCAAAAGTGTCGCGATTTCGCGACAAGAAAATGAGTGTACGGATGCAGAAGTGTCGCGATTTCGCGACAAAAGCAGAGAGAAAGACTGCGAAGGCAGAAGTGTCGCGATTTCGCGACAAAAGCAGAGAGGAAGACTTCGAAGGCAGAAGTGTTGCGATTTCGCGACAAAAGCAGAAAGGAAGCTTCGAAGGCAGAAGTGTCGCGATTTCGCGACAAAAGCAGAAAGGAAGACGACGAAGGCAGAAGTGTCGTGATATCGCGACAGAAACAAAGACAAAGTCTACGGAGGCAGAAGTGTCGCGATATCGCGACAAAAGATTAGAGAAAGTGTACGGAGGCGGAAGTGTCGCGATATCGCGACATGTTATGTTTTCGCGGTCAGAAGCCAAGAAAAAGTCAAAGAGGCAAAAATGTCGCGATATCGCGACATGTTGGTTTTTCGTGGCAACAGCAACAAAAGAAGCTATAGAGTCAGTTGAGTTGAAGCCGACGAAGACCGATGGCAGCCGACTAAAATTAGGGTTTATAGCCGACTAAAATTAGGGTCTATAGCCGACTAAGATTAGGGTTAACACTTGCATTATCAGCCGACTACAATTAGGGTTTTCATATTGAAATTTCCATTATAAAAGGAGGGCTGTTTGGAGAATTCGGTTGTGGTCGAACGTGTGAGGATACGGTCGTAAGTGCGCAGAGAGCAAGTCGTGTCGAATCATGCTAAGTGCGAAGTTCGCAAAGAGAGCAGAGTGCGCAAAGGAAGAAGACGATCGTGAAGTCTCGGCTGTAACGGCACAGAGTGTGCGAGGTGAATACGCAGAGATATCAAAGTGCGCAGAAACAGCAGACAGTGCGCAAAGGGCTAAGGTATTTTACTGTCAAACTTATAGATTCAATTTGAAGTCCAAGTTGCAGCTTGGCATCAAGGGTTGGTGCTCTTTCCAGTAGGTGCTGGTAAATCAGGGGTTGGTGCTCTTTTCTGTTGGTGCAGATAAATAAGGGGTTGGTGCTCCTTCCAGTGGGTGCTGGTAAATTGATTGTAAAGTTGTAGCTTTGCAAAGGCTGGATTTGGATGGTAGTCCAAGCAGTCATTTTTGAGGAGTAGCCACATTGGTGAACCTCGTTAAATCTTGTGTTGTGTGATGCTCTCTTGTTATACTTTTTGTATCTGTTTTTAAGTTTGCATTATTTCAACATTAAGAGTAGCAATTTTAAAGTTTTAAAAGGACACTGATTCACCCCCCCTTCAGTGTCACTGTAAGAATAACAATTGGTATCAGAGCTAAGTTCCTGAACAAGCTTAATCGGCTAGGGTGATCTTGGAAGTGACGCAATGGCAGGTGGTGAAGGCTTCTCATCAAACAAAGCACCATTGTTTGACGGATCTAATTACGCGTTCTGGAAAATCAGGATGCAGACATATCTTTGTGCTTTGGGATTCGAAATTTGGGATTCAGTATTTAGTGGGTACACAATACCCGCCACTGCTCCAACTGATACTGCTAGTAAGAAATTGTTTGAGAATGACTCAAAAGCAAAAAATGCTATCATGTGTGGATTAGTGGACAGTGAACTAGTAAAGATTATGAGTCAGTAAACTGCAAAAGAAATATGGAAAAAATTGAGGAGCATTCATGAAGGAGACGATAAGATCAAGGAGGCCAAGTTACAAACATATCGAACTCAGTACGAAGCATTAAATATGAATGACGATGAGAACATAGAGGCATATATGCTGAGAGTTAATGAAGTCATTAACGCGATTAGAGGACTCGACGAGAAAATCGAAGACTCTGCCATCGTGAAAAAGGTATTAAGATCTCTTCCCAAAAGATTTGATTCTAAAGTATCAGCTATAGAAGAAGCTAAAGATCTAAATACTTTTAGTATGGATGAGATGCATTGTTCTTTGACTGCTTATGAGATGAGAATAGAAAGGTCTAATCCCACAGATAGAGAAGCGGCTTTTAAAGCCCTAAAAAATAAAAACGCAAAACAAGAGTCCGAAGAAGAAGAGACATCAGATGAAATGGAAGCTAATTTTGTTAGAAAACTAAAAAGGGGAAAAGAAAAATACAGAGGAAAGCTACCATTTAAATGCTTCAACTGTGGAGGCGTTGGGCATTTTGCGACTAAATGTCTACTTAATGAGAAGAACAAAGGTGAGGAAGCATCACACCAAGAAAGAAGTGACTGGAAGAAGAAAACAAACTTCAGAAAAGACAACTTCAAGAAGAAAAGCTTCATCTCCAAAAATGCTAGTTCATCAGAAGATAGCTCGTGAGGATTTTGAAGAGGAAACAGGTGAAGCCCTTTTTATGGCTTTTGAAGAAGTAAAATCAGAAAAAGGAGTGAACTTTGAAGTATGTGGTGAAAACCTTGAGGCTGAAGTAGATCTAGAAGGTGAGTTGATCTCTGCACTTGAAGAGTGGAAAATAGAAAGGAAAAAGAATAAGAAGCTTTCAAAGAAGATTGAGGATGCAAACGATATCATAACCAGCTTGAAAGTACAAACAAAAGAATACAAGAAAATATCTGAAGATCTCGAAGTTCAGATAACCATGAAAATAGATTACTGCTGCAAACTCGAAGAAGAGAATGTTGGCTTACGGATGCAGATAGAAGAAATGGATCGTAAAATTAGCTGTTATCACAAACGCGAGGAAAGTTCTATGAAGCTGGATAAGATTTTAAATGACCAACGGCCTGTAGGCATCAAATTTGGTCTAGGATTCATCGAAGGAGAATCATCAAATAGATCAGAGGCCAGAAATGTAGAATCCGCAAAGAATGAAGATAAGAAGCAGGTTGATCAAAGAAAAATGACTCATGCAGAAGAAAGCGATAATGCTAGGCACGAAAGGAGAATTGACAAAGATGGATTCACCAATGTCTCAAATCAAAGAAGAAGGAAATTCAGGGCTCCTACAACAACATGGCAAAGACCATCACCCAGGTTCAATTATCCCTTTTCTGGTTTTTGTTTTAAATGCAATGGTTATGGACATAAAATTTTAGACTGCAAGTATAATGTAGGACCGAGGAATTTCACTAGTAGAAATGCTTTTTCACCTCTGATGAATTATATAGTAGAATGTTATAACTGTCATAACTTTGGGCACATTGCAAGAAACTGTCGAAGTACTTTTGCTTCAAATCAATTTAAGGGAAGAAAATTTTAACCAAATAGGATGAGACAAATTAGAAAACTTCCTGAAAGAATTGCTCAAGCTACTAAAAAGGGAAAGTCAAAACTAGAGCCCAAAACTGTAGTCAAAACAGAATGGAAAGAAAAGGAGCGACTTAAGGAAGAAAAGGAATCTTTGATTGTGCAAACAACTTTTAAAGCACGTAATAAACATGTACCTTGGATACTTGACAGTGGATGCTCCAGTCATATGATAGGTGACAAACAAAAATTTGAAAAGTTACAGAAATATGAAGGTGGTTATGTAAAGTTTGGAAATAATGATGGGGCTAAGATAGTTGGCAAGGGTTCAGTTAAGATTAGTGACGAAAAAATCAAGTCGGATGAAGTTCTATTTGTGGATGGTCTGAAACATAACTTGTTGAGTGTTAGTCAGATTTGTAATAAAGGTCATAAAGTAGTGTTTAAGAAGCAGGGCTGTGAAGTCAGAAGAACAAGCAGTGGAAAATTGATAGCAACTCGGATCAAGGACATCCGGCAATCTGTACACGCTTTCGGAGACTTCAAAAGGAGCTTGTTTTATTGGACAGGAAGAAGAAAACCGGTTGTGGCACAAGAGGCTTGGTCATATCGGCTTTGATAATCTGGTAAAAATCAGCTCAAAAAAGGCAGTGAGAGATATTCTCACCTTTAGAAAACCTTCAAATAGCGTTTGTGCTTCATGCCAAAAGGGAAAACAAACTAGAGTCACATTCAAAACAAAAGAGTACTACACAAGCAAACCTTCGGAGCTAATACACACAGATTTATGTGGACCCATGAGAACGCAAAGCATAAATGGTGACAAATATTTTATGTTGTGTATTGATGACTATTCGAGAATGACATGGATATTTTTCTTGAAGAATAAAACAGAAGCCTTTGAAATGTTCAAGTCTTTCAAACACCAAGTTGAGAATGAAACAGGAAGAAGGATCAAATGTTTAAGATCAGATAGAGGAGGAGAATTCATTTCAGATGAGTTTACAGAATATTGTGAAAAATATGGTATTAGGAGACAATTTTCAACAACTAGGACACCTCAGCAGAATGGTGTGGTAGAAAGAAAGAACAGAACAGTGCAGGAAATGGCACGGACTATGTTGGCTGAGAGCAGAGTAGCAGACAGATTTTGGAAAGAAGCGGTACATATTGCGGTGTATATCCAAAATAGGTACATGTTGAGAACATATGAAAGCAAAACTCCTTATGAGTTGTGGTTCGGTAGAAAGGCAACAACAAAATACCTCAAAGTTTTTGGCTGCAAGTGTTACATCAGAAGAACTGAAAATAATCTTGGTAAGTTTGAATATAGAGTGGATGAAAGTATTTTTGTTGGCTATTCGTCAAAAAGCAAAGCTTAAAAATGCTACAACAAGAGGCTAAAGAAAATTGTGGACAGTGCCAATGTTAAATTTGATGAAGGTAGGGAACGAATAGTTAGCTTTGAAGAAAACTACCCAATTTATGAAGAATTCATTGAAGGAGATGAGGAAAATGAAACAGAAAAGAAACAAAGAATTGACTCAGATGAGTTAGGTTATGATTCAGAAGTGGAAGAAAATAAGAAATTCAAAACAAGCAATTGCAGTAAAAATCATCCTAGAGAACAAATAATTGGAGAACCCACAGCTGGTGTTCAGACAAGAAGAAAAGTAGTAACTACTCTCTATTATCCAACATTGAGCCCAAAAATATTGCTGACGCAAGCAAAGATGAAAGTTGGATGAAGGCAATAAATGAAGAATTAGATCAGATTAAGAAGAACAAAACTTGGGAGTTAGTACCTAGACCTGCAAATAAAAATGTAATCGGTACTAAATGGATATTTCGAAACAAATTGAATGAAGACGGACAGGTAGTCAAGAATAAAGCAAGATTGGTATGTAAAGGTTATGCATAAGTTGAAGGTATTGATTTTGAGGAGACCTTTGCACCAGTGGCTAGACTAGAGGCAATCGAATGTTTTGGCTTTAGCAGTTTACAAGAATTTCAGAGTTTATCAGATGGATGTAAAATCAACATTTTTGAATGGAAAACTTGAAGAAGAGGTTTATATTGAGCAGCCAGATGGTTTCCAACTTGGTAATGATCCCAACCTGGTTTGCAAATTGAAGAAAGCTTTATATGGCTTAAAACAGGCACCCCGAGCATGGTATGCAAGGCTAGACAACTATCTCACTCAACAAGGGTTTAAGAAATGTATGGTGGATAGTAAGGGCATCTAATTGTTCTTGTTGTATACGTAGATGATATCATATTTGGCAGCAACAAAGATGAGTCATGTAAAGATTTAGCAAATAAGATGCAGAAAGAATTTGAAATGTCCATGATTGGTGAACTGTCGTACTTTCTCGGGTTGCAAGTTAATCAAAATGAGAAGGGCATATTTATTTCCCAAGTTAAATATGTGAAAGAGATGTTAAAAAGGTTCACAATGGAGGATTGTAAGCCCGCTTAGCACTCCCATGATGACAAAGTTGCAAGTTGAGCAAGGATGACAAATCTCCACCCGTTGATCAAACTATGTACGGATCAATGATTGGCGACTCATCGTATTTGACGACTACTAGACCAGATATCTTGCGAGCAGTATGTATGGTAGCACGATTTCGAGGCTAGTCCCAAGGAGACTCATGTGACAACAGTGAAGAGGATTTTTTGGTACCTCAAGGGTACTATGGAGTATGGGTTATGGTATCCAAAAGGTAAGGACTTTACCCTTATTTCGTATTCAGATGCAGATTGGGCAGGATGTGTCGATGACAAAAAGAGTACCAGTGGAGGTGCTTTCTATCTTGGAGACAGGTTGGTCGCGTGGCACAGCAAGAAACAAGAGTCAGTTTCTTTATCAATAGCAGAGGCAGAATATATTGCAACGACAACATGTTGTACGCAGGTATTATGGATGAAACAAACCCCGAAAGATCTTGGTATTAACTCAAGTGAGCCAATATCAGTTAAGTGTGATAACACCAGTGCCATTAACATCTCCAAGAATCCGGTTATGCATTCACGCACAAAACACATTGCTATCCGGTATCATTTTTTGAAAGAGAAAGTTGCGGAAGGTGAGGTTAAATTGGATTTTGTTCCAACTACAGAGCAAGTAGCGGATATATTCACAAAACCGCTGCCCAAGGAAGTTTTTGAGTATCTTCGCAATAAGTTGGGAGTGGTCACGCTTCCCAAGAATTGACTAGCTACAGGGATCACATTCTCAGGGGGAGCATTTAAGTATTTGATTATCTTTTTGCTCATATTCATGATTTTTGCTAAGTATAATAAATTTTGCCTGAGAATGTTGTGCATGGACTTAGGGGGAGTTTGCAGTAGCCCTTTGGTATTATTGTCAAAAGGGGAGAAGAGTTACAGGAAATTGCACATGTGTTGCCAACAATTCTAAAGGGGGAGATTGTTGAGCAAGGTGTAGCAACGATGATTGTCATTGTTGTCAACACAATCGGATAGATCGGTTGATTCAAGTGGACAACAAGTTCGGATGCTCGAAGCTATTCAGATGCAGTGGACAGGAAGTTCAGAAGCAATTCAAAGTATGTACAGTACTTTTCCAAGAAGACCGAAGTGGCCCATATGCAAAATATCAAAGAAAAAGACAAGTAAGAAAAGTGTCACGATATTGCGACATATTCAAGAAGCAGGAAAAAGTGTCGCGATTTCGCGACATATTGGAAGAGAGAGAAAGCAAGAAAAAGTGTTGCGATTTCGCGACATGTTGGAAGAGAAGAAGGCAAGTTGAAAAACTGTCGCGATTTTGCGACATGTTGGAAGAGAAAAAGACAAGTTGAAAAACTGTCGCAATTTCGCGACATGTTGGAAGAGAAAAAGGCAAGTGGAAAAACTGTCGCGATTTCGCGACATGTTGAAAGAAAACGGGCAAGGAAGGAAAACTGTCGCGATTTCGCGACATGCTGCAGAAGAATGAGTTAGAAATAAAAACTGTCGCGATTTCGCGACATGCTGCAGAAGAATGAGTTAGACAGAAAAACTGTCGCGATTTCGCGACATGCTGCAGAAGAATGAGTTAGAAAGAAAAACTGTCGCGATTTCGCGACGTGTTGCAGAAGAAAGAGTTAGAAGTGAGAAGTGTCGCGATTTCGCGACATGCTGCAGAAGAAAGAGTTTGAAGTGAGAACTGTCACGATTTCGCAACATGTTGCAGAAGAAAGAGCAAGAAGTGAGAACTGTCGCGATTTCGTGACATGCTGCAGAAGAAAGAGTTTGAAGTGAGAACTGTCACGATTTCGCGACAGTTGCAGAAGAAAGAGCAAGAAGTGAGAACTGTTGCGGTTTCGCGACGTGCTGTAAAAGAAAGTGTATGGAAGCAGAAAGTGTCGCGATTTCGCGACAAAAACAGAAAGCAAGACATCGAAGGCAAAACTGTCGCGATTTCGCGACAAAAGCAGAGAAGTATACGAAGGCAGAAGTGTCGCGATTTCGCGACAAAAGAAAAGGAGTGTACGGATGCAGAAGTGTCGCGATTTCGTGACAAAAGCAGAGAGAAAGACTGCAAAGGCAGAAGTGTCGCGATTTCGCAACAAAAGCAGAGAGGAAGACTTCGAAGGCAGAAGTGTCGCGATTTCGCGACAAAAGCAGAAAGGAAGACGACGAAGGTAGAAGTGTCACGATATCGCGACAAAAGCAAAGTTGAAGTCTACGAAAGTAGAAGTGTTGTGATATCGCGACAGAAGCAAAGACAAAGTCTACGGAGGCAGAAGTGTCGCGATATCGCGACAAAAGATTAGAGAAAGTGTACGGAGGCGGAAGTGTCGCGATATCGCGACATGTTATGTTTTCGCGGTCAGAAGCCAAGAAAAAGTCAAAGAGGCAAAAATGTCGCGATATCGCGACATGTTGGTTTTTTGTGGCAACAACAACAAAAGAAGCTACAAAGTCAGTTGAGTTGAAGCCGAGGAAGACCGATGGCAGTCGACTAAAATTAGGGTTTACAGCCGACTAAAATTAGGGTTTACAACCAACTAAGATTAGGGTTAACACTTGCATTATCAGTCGACTACAATTAGGGTTTTCATCTTGAAATTTTCATTATAAAAGGAGGGCTGTTTGGAGAATTTGGTTGTGGTCGAATGTGTGAGGATACGGTCGTAAGTGCGCAGAGAGCAAGTCGTGTTGAATCGTGCTAAGTGCGCAGTAAGTTCGCAAAGAGAGCAGAGTGTGCAAAGGAAGAAGACGATCGTGAAGTCTCGGCTGTAACGACGTAGAGTGTGCGAGGTGAATACGCAAAGATATTAGAGTGCGCAGAAACAACAGACAGTGCGCAAAGGGCGAAGGTATTTTACTGTCAAACTTATAGATTCAATTTGAAGTCCAAGTTGCAGCTTGGCATCAGGGGTTGGTGCTCTTTCCAGTAGGTGCTGGTAAATCAGGGGTTGGTGCTCCTTTCTGTTGGTGCAGATAAATAAGGGGTTGGTGCTCCTTCCAGTGGGTGCTGGTAAATTGATTGTAAAGTTGTAGCTTTGCAAAGGCTGGATTTGGATGGTAGTCCAAGCAATCATTTTTGAGGAGTAGCCACATTGGTGAACCTCGTTAAATCTTGTGTTGTGTGATGCTCTCTTGTTATACTTGTTGTATCTGTTTTTAAGTTTGCATTATTTCATCATTAAGAGTAGCAATTTAAAAGTTTTAAAAGGACACACTGATTCACCCTCCCTCTCAGTGTCACTGTAAGAATAACAAGCAGAACATCTACGATAGCGGGTAGC